>PVJX010014879.1:0-43970 GCA_004027295.1 Dolichotis patagonum
TCCCTGAGGGACTGCATTCCCTTCACCTCCTCCTTCAGCACGAGCGCTGTGTTTCTGCGAAACCTGGGCAGTAATTATGTTGAACTTTTATAGTTTTCTGACATTTGAATCTTGCTTGTGCAATTTATATTCCCTCAAGAATCCAGTCATTCACTTAGTAATAAGTATACATTTGAATGTATTTTTATGCAGGTTTCTATATATTTTGTTAAACACAGAGTGATACTATGACATGCATCCACAGTTATTCTACGGCCATAATTTTTGGCTGTGGTTATAAATTTTGGCCTGATTTGAACGACTCAGTGAACATTGACATCACACATTTTGTATCTGCCTTAGTCTGCACTGAAATCTGTTGTCACGGGAAGCTCTGAGAGGTTCGCCATCACTGACATAGGGCGTAAAAAAGTTATTTTTGGATGACAGATAATTGTGCTTACCAGCTGTATTATCCTTAAGATATGTAACTATAAATCACATACATTAAAATCTGATTGTTTATATTCCAGACATTTGTCTGTAAACAAATGTTTTACCAGGTAAGAACTTTAATTCATTAGTGTGCCTCGGGGGTTTAGTATTTATGTGCAGTAAGTCACACCTTTTAAGGCATATAATGTCATAAAGTCAACTTTACCATTATCACTGGAGCTGGTTGTATTTTGTGTACAAATCTGTATGAAGAGTGTGTGTAATATGAGTAATTGAGACAGACTGCTTAATTAGGTCAGTGAAGGAATAAACCAGACAAAGATCAGGACTGGCGACTGATGGACCTACCTCCATCACTGAATTGCTGACCATATTAGTGACAGATGATCATTCTAAAGAAACCTGCACCTCCTTACCCCGGACGACAGTGGGTCCTTCCCATCTGCCAAGGGTAGGTTCCAGATCCTGGACAAATACAGAATCCAGGCTGCTCGGGGGCCCCAGAAGTGGCATCATGTTTGGCTAGAACTTAGGCACGTCCTCTCGAGACTACACATCCCTTCTGTCTACACGATGAACACGACGAACATGCGTGTAAAGAGTTGTTATCCTGAATCGTGTAGGAGTGGTGTCAAGAAGGCTGTCTGTTCAGTGTGGGTGCAGTTTGTCCCTGGATATTTGCTCTTGGAATGCTCTCAGTCCTTGGATGTAAAACCCGAGGATGTGGAAGATCAGCTGTGCACCTGCGGTCGTGACTATTAAACGAAGAGTTAACCTGATACACTTTCAGAAACTGAAGTAAAAATGCTGTTGAACTCCTCTTCCTTCTCTCAGGTTTAACATCGAGCCCAGTTTGTACTGCCCGTTTTTCTCCCTCGGAGCGTGCATGGAAGGTCTGAACATCCTGTTTAACAAGCTGCTGGGCGTCTCACTGTATGCGGAGCAGCCTGCCAAAGGCGAGGTGTGGTGTGAAGACGTCCGCAAGCTGGTAGGTAGGCCTCCCTGAGGTGGGTGGTGGCCGCTGCATCCCTCCGGCTCCGAGACCTGGCCGGGCCAGTGCAGTCCCACCTCTGAGTTAGCTTAGGCCTGATGGAGAGCGCCCACCTCACTTCCATTTCGTAAAAAACGTCAAGGGGGCACTGGTGACCGAGGACGCATGTAGAAAGGTTCTAAGTGCACGCTAACCGAGATGGCTTTTTAGGAGTGTGTTAGGAGGCAGGGTCTTCCAGTGTGTGCTTCTCTGTGTTCTCGACTTCTGCTTGTGGGAACATTTGTCAGTGCTTCTTTTTTCTGTGCACCCCCATCCCATTTTGCAGAGTTATCCTGCTTTGGGTATTGATTTGTCTCCTGTGCTGTTCTGTCCTCCTCCTGTCAGGCCCTCTTTATTTCAGTGCAGGTGTCTTTCTTCCTCGGAAGGTTTTGAGGCTTTCCCAGCCTGCAGTTACTGCTGAGGCTCTGTGTTGTTGCATTGTCTGTTTTTGCCTGCATGCTCGCTGCACTGTACTTAATTCACTTGGAAGAACTGGAGGCTGCCCCACTGCCCCAGGCCACCTGTGTGAGCATGGAGTGGGTGTGGGGAGGGCTGACGAGGGTCAGGCTGGAGGCCAGGGTTATAGCTCAGTGGCACAGCACCTGTCTGGCAGATGCAACGTTGTGAGTTCGATTTCTGGTACCAAAAAAAAGTCGGGATGGAGGGTTTTCTTCACCAGTCATGTCTTAAGTTTCCATATGTGAATCGCTAACTTCCCAAAGTGAGGGGCATCAAGAGAGTGCAGAGGAGCAGTGAAAAGAAAATGGGAAGAGCAGTGTGCCCCAGAGCGAGAGCTGTCATCCTGGCAGGAACGCGGCTTCCCCGGGCCGCGCACTGCCGCTTCCCAAGTGCCGTGAGTGAGTCCTGGCACCTAGCAGGTGCTGTGTCCGTGTTTGTTGAACAAATAAATGAATATATACGTGCCGAAGGTTTTAAAGCACAAAGTGAGGATTCTATGATAGACTCAAGTTCAGGGGAAAAAAGTAAGATGGAGAGCAGTGGTGATGTATCTCCTCTAAACTGTGGCTCTTTCATAGGGCATTCTTTCTAATTCATGGAAATCAGCATGTGTAATTGGTTTGCAGCCAAAACCAAGAGCTACATTTTGTTTTGAGTTGGAGAGTTCCCATGGGCATGGCGTGAAGGGAGTTGCCGTCCAGCCAGCGTGTCTCGCAGCTCTGCCAGGGTGTGAGCAGTCTTCTGGGCAGAGCTGTGGTCTCATAAGAGAGGAGCAGATGGCCAAGAGTCCCCATAAAGAGGACCTTCTCTCCTGGACATGGAATTCCCAGGTCAAAACTGTTGGAGAGACAGAGCAAGGGCGAAGCGGAGAGGTGCTGTCTTGAGTTAGTATGGGAAGAGAAAACAAATGAGAGGCCTCTGTTGTGGCCGTGCACGTGAACTGCCCTTGTGTTAGGGATGCCTCCCCAGTTCAGGGTTTCTGATGGACTCATTCACCATGGAGTGTCTGCTTGTTTCCTAGGCTGTTGTTCATGAATCTGAAGGATTGTTGGGGCACATTTACTGTGATTTTTTCCAGCGAGCAGAAAAACCACATCAGGTAAACTTTTCTTTATAAATATACTAGTCTGTCCAGAAACGATCAGTTTATTTGTACTAAGTGTGAACTTTGTGTATAATGTTTATAGTTGTGCAATATTTAAAAGACACTAATCATAATTTCTTAATCTGCAAGTTTGAAAATAGGATAGAATTTAAAAATAGTAAGTAGAAGGGACATAGATCATAAACCAGCCTCCCCAAAACTGAAATGTCGGAACCGTAGCCAGGCGGTTTATGTGCCTGCCCAGAAGCATACAAGCAGAAGCACTGGGGTTGAAACCAGACATTGCGGTCAGTGCCCCAGCTCTAAATATCTCTCTGTACTTGATGGCGAATCTAGTTAACGGTTGCGAAAGATATGTCCGTGTGGAAACCGTAACTCCTTAGGTGAGGACAAAGGGTTGGTTTCCACTCCTTTAGTTGCATACCAGCTTTGCCAGCTGGTCAGCTGAACAGTTTCATGCAGCTTGATGGGAGGTGTCCAGGCTTTAGGTTATCAGTTATAACAGAAATGTACCTTACGTTTGAATATGGTGCACAGTTTCCAAAGCATTTGAACAGATACAAGCTTAGGAAATGTGGCCAGCCATCTGCAGTGTGGCCAGATAGGATTCTGTGTTCTAGAAACGAGGACATAAGAGACAGTGCTTTCCCAGATGATTGGGCTAGCGGGTGTCAAAGGGCAGGAGCAGCGTGCACGTGAGCAGGGCTCCCAGTCCCACGGGCTTCCTCTGCCAGAATGGTAACAGGCTTCGGCTTAGCGATTAGCAGCCCCAGCTTAGAGCAGTCAGCAGGGACTGAGTTCCAGATGCAGTGATTCTAGCTGGCTGTCCCTGGATGTGGCGCTGGACATTTCTAAGGCTTGGTGTCAGTGTTTTTATCTGGCGAGCAAGGTACCTCTTGACGGGGTTGTTGTGAGGAACAGGTGATGGAGGAGGAAGTGTGCACCTCGATGTGGCCCCCGTTCCTGCTGTGGTGCTCCGCAGGCTCTGCTGAGGACCGGTCGGGGCCCTTGTCTCCGGCTGGTGAAGACGGCAGACACCGGAAGTGCCTTCCCTCCCCGCCCACTGTCTGCCGCGTGGTCAGGGGCAGCCGAGTACCAGTGCTCCTGTGTGCAGTCTGCTGTCTGTCCTCCCCTCACTTGCGAACCCCGGAGGGGAGGGCTCAGCCCCTGGTCGCTTTGACTCCAGCATCGGGTTCCGCGTCAAGTTCAGTGCTTGTTGTTGGAACACATGAGGGAATTAATACAATCTTGGTGTATTACTGAATTTAGAAAATTAGAACTTTCACAGATAAAAATGTCTTCAAAAACATAAAGTTTGCACTTATCATTTCGGTGGTTTTTTCTTAAGACTTTCTTACCTAGCTGATTCCGTAGTACTTTCATCTCTGTGTGCTTCTGATTCTCCAGGATTGCCATTTTACCATTCGAGGAGGCCGACTGAAGGCAGATGGAGAGTATCAGCTCCCAGTCGTGGTCCTCATGCTGAACATTCCCCATTCCCCACGGAATGCACCCGCGTTGTTAACTCCTGGGATGATGGAGAACCTTTTCCATGAAATGGGACACGCCATGCACTCCATGCTGGGACGGACTCGGTACCAGCATGTCACTGGTGAGCAGTGAAGAGAACCCTTTAAAGCCATAAACGGTTTAAACGTGAAGGAGGGTTTGTTATGTGGACAGTGTGATACTTACTGATGTCTTGTGGCTTTTCATCGCACGTTGCCCTATCTTGTTATATAACCTGGTCCTTTTTGTACCGTTTCTGTCCCTGCTGAGTGACTACTCTAACCAAAGAATAGGTCTCAGTTGTCTGTCTTTTGAGTTTGTGCCTTTCTGTGTTTTATTTGGAGTTGAAGTTTGTGGCTCTGTGTGTGTGTGTGTGTGTGTGTGTGTGTGTGTAAATAAATGTGTCACCTTTGTGCTTACCACAGAGTTTGTGAGTACAGAACTAATGGCTGTTGCTTCTTTAACCTAAAACTTCACCACTTTTGTTTAAAAAACCAGTAAAGGATGTGTAAAAAATATGATACGATATTTTATAAATTGTTCTTATCCTATCAGTTGTCTGAAATTGTAATTCTGCTTTAACTTTTATATTGATATGTGTCCATATTTGATGATACTCCAACTTTCCTCTTCCTTGTCTTATCTTTAAGTCTTAAGTTCACTGCCTTAGGTGGTTAGTATGTGACCACCTGGTAGATGGCTGCTTCCATTACTTATTAACTAGCTCAACATTTGGGCAGAGGAAGGTATTTGAAAAGACTTGAGGTGTGCTGCCCAGAATCATAACGCGTCACCACAGAATTCTTACTGGACTTGTTTTTAAATAGTTTTGAGTTTAAAATATTTATTTTCTTCACTGAGGATTGACGTTATTATAAAAAACAGTAATAGGTAAAAGTAACTTTAAAAGAAATGAAGGAGGAAAACTCAGCAAATAAGTGCTGTATTAATTATGAGAGTCTTAATTTGTGTTTCATGTGCAGCCAGCATAGCAGAAGACAGATTTGTTTGTAGAGGGCATGAGCCATTACTTTATAAGGTATTTCAGCAGCTGTGCAAATATTTTGTTTTACTTTTGATGTAAAGGAAAATATATAGGATTATTATAAACTTTTCTGCAAATATGTATAATAATGTTATATAAATAAAATACTGGTTTAATGAATTAAATCTCATAGTTCATCAGACGTACAAATAAAAGTTTTAAAAGTATACGTAAAAAGGAAAATAAATGTGTAGCTTTTTGACTCATACTAAATTTTGTTCTTTTCTCCTCATCTTAGGGACCAGGTGCCCCACAGATTTTGCTGAGGTCCCGTCTATTTTGATGGAGTACTTCTCAAATGATTATCGAGTGGTTAGCCAGTTTGCCCGACATTATGAGACTGGACAGGTAGAAGCCATTAATACAGGCTGAGCATCCCTAATTCAAAAGTTCAGAATCCAAATTATGCCAAAATCCAAGACTTCTTGAGTGCTGACGTGATGTTACAACTGAAACTGTCACACCTGGCCTCATAAGAGAGTCGTGGTAAAAGCCCAAGTGCACTAAAATACCACATGAAACTACCCCAAGACTCTGCACATGGGGCAGAATGTCCATGAAATATAGCTGAATTTTATGTTCAGACTTCAGTCTTGTCCCCTATATTTGTGGATATCTATATGCAGATATCCCCATCTCTGAACAGATTCAAAATCTGAGTCACTTCTGGTTGCAAGCATTTGGATAAGGGATGCTCGACCAGTGCTGCTGTGTTTATCTTTGGGGTGTGATGATTGGGTTTTACGCCTTGTCAGATAAAGTGGGACACTTGGTGCTTTTTCAGAATTTCTGCCACCCTCTTGCAGAAGCAGATTTCCGTTCACTGTTCGCCCTCCCCTATTCTACCCCCATCATGGAACCTTAGTCTTGACACATGCACCTGTGTAAGAAATGAGCTGCCCTTGTGATCTGCCAAGTCATCTACCGCCGAATCTTCATCACCAGCCCAGGGGAAGCCGTGTGTCCCTAGCACAGCAGGGGTCACACCCGTCATAGTCCAAGGAGCGTTTGCCTCTGTGTGTTTGTTCCTGGACCTGTTTCCTCAGCATTCTCAGCTTCTGAAGTGTCTGCGTGAGGCCAGCTCTGCCACTGCCTTAATTTTGAGGCTTAGATTTCAGTAACATACTGTAATTTTAAAGATTTTTAAATTGAAAGGTATTGTTCATTAAGTTAGCTGTATGTATAGCTGCCAATGCTGGGAAGTTCACTGTCTGTGTGTGTACTGGAAAGCATATTCTTTCCTTTTCTCCTTAAATTGGTCCTCTCTGTTTCAAGTATAAATTGTGTTCACAGGCTGCCCTCCCTGCCCTGCCTGGTGCCCGTGCACACATGCACATGTGCGTCCAGCCCTGGGCGCCGTCCTGCTCTGCACGGCCCTCCGAACCTAGGCTTTGCACAGCGGTCTGCTCGTGGGGTTTCTCGTCTACCCTTGTGTGGGCGACGTGTCCCCCAGAGTGCCTCACTGTCCCCGTGGCTGTCGCTTTATTATAATCAGCCCGGCGCTGCGGGGAGGGCAAGTCTGCCTCACCTTGTTCTTCAGGAGGTTTGTCTCCTTGGGCCTGTGTGTTCTTTCTGCATATTTTAGAATGAAGTTACCTGTTTTCTTGAAAGCCTTTATAAAAGTGTGGTTGAGATTACATTTATAGATCAATTTTGAGAGAACAGGTATCTCTGAATATTGACTCTTCAAAGACATGACTGTGGCATCTCTTTTCCAATTAGGTCTTTTTAAAAGTTTCTATATTCTCAATCTTTTCTTCCTAAGGGTCTTGCTCAACTTTTAAAAGGCTTAGTCCTAAAAGCCCTACGTTTGATATCACTGTAAATGAAATATATGTATATTCGTATTCATTCCAGGCTGGCCTCAAATTCACAGCCTCCTGCTACTCTCGCCTCCTGAATGTTAAATTATATTTCTTATTTATTGCAAGTTCATAAAAATGCATCTTGTCCTTTTATTTTTTAAAATTTTTTTATTTTGGGGTTTTTTGACACAGGGTCTCACTAGGTAGCTCAGGCTGGCCTGGAACTTATGGCAGTCATCCTGCCTCAGCCTCTCAAGTGCGGGGATTACGGGTGTGTGCCCCCCATACCTGGCTAGTGTTACTTCTGGTAGCCTCGCTAAACTTCCGTCATACTAATTCTAGTAACTTGTCTTTTAAAAGTTCCTAGTTACTTCTGCAAGTAATGACAAGTTTATTCTTTCTTTCCAACACATGTATCTTTTTTTTTTTCTTGACTTACTACACTTTCTAGAACCTGCCTTATAGTATCCAGTAGAAGCTGCGCATGGGCATGACTTTTCTTGATATCCCTATTTGTTCTTGTTGTCATCTTTTCTTGTTGTTTTGAGACAAGGTCTCACTATGTAGCCCAGGCTGGCCTCAAACTCATGGCAGTCCTCCTGCTTCTGCCTCGGAAGTGCTGGGTGTTAGGACTTTATGTCAAGAGGTCCCCCAAACCCTCAGGCAGTCATAGGCGGGCCTTCTTCAGAGCTGGCTGGATCTAGATTGTGTGATGCTGGGGTCAATTCATGGTGCATTGCTGGGCTCAGGGGCACTAGGGTTAAGGGAGTGAGTGCCATCTGCCCCAGTGTCCTGGGTAAGATAGAAGGGTAAAACGGCTTTGCTCCCTTCTGCCTGCCGTGAACCATTTCCTCTCTGTCATGCCTGTCTGCCATGCCACCTGCCTTGGAGACAACCGATTAGGGACTGAAACTCCTACAAATCATGAGCTAAACAAAGGTTTTTCTCGTAACTTGTGGGTACTGGATATTTTGTCTGAACAGTGAAAAAAGTATCTAAGACAATAGGATTACAAGTGTGTGCCACCATACCTGGCTGTTGCTGGTTTTTTTTTTTTTTTCCCCATGAGGATTTTCCCTTAATAATACTTTATAGAAAAGCACAAGCATCGTTCAGGGCTTCTCTTTGTTCCCAGTTTGAGAAGGAATCCATGAGGAGATTGTCACTTTCATTGCGTAAACTTTAAGCTGTTAGAACACTACCTCCTTGCACTCCTGGAGAATCTGGCTCAAGGTGAGTAAAATAATACATCAGTATCCCCAGCTGATAGGAAAATCCAGTTTTATAAATACTCCCACTATCACGAATTTCATATTGCATTTGCAAATCACTGAACTGTTACTAACATCAGCCATGTCATCACCTAATATGAAATGTCTTAAAAATCACAACATTATTTTTTAAAGGAAGTGAATCTAATGTTTTATTATAAAGAAAGATGTTTATTTTAAGTTTGGCAGAGATGCCAGAAACTCTGTTTTTAACTTGCAGAGTTTAAAAAGTTTATCAAAGTTTTTTAAAATTCTTTTGAGGTATTGGATTATTTTTTTCCTCTAATCTGTTAATGTAGTGAGTGTGAATGTTAAACATTACACCACTTTTGAATTCCAAGATTAAATGACTTTTACCCTTAGTTTTCACTATTTTTAGCACAGAACTGACTAATGTTTTGTGTGTGGAGAATTTTTGTATTTACAAGAGAGTTTGTCATACATTTTTCATTGGTTTTAAGTATACTTTTCATAAAAAGAGTTTGTGTGTTCCTCCTTTTTCTGTTCTTTGCAAGTTTTTAAAGTTGTAATCATCTATTCCTTATAACTTTGTCAAAATTCATCTATAAAACTGTCCACAGTTTTTTATTTTCTCTGTGGGAAAATTTCTTTTTGAATGAGTGATTCTTTAATAGTCATACACCTCTTTTGGTCTTCTTAATAGTCTTTACTAAATTATAATTTTCTAGAAAGTTATTCATTTAATTCAGCTTCTTAAATGTATTGGCATAATTGTTTTATCTTTTAATTTGGCTAACTCTGTAATTATATCCTTTTTCATTCCTATTCTTCTTTTATCACTTTCTCTTTTTCCCTATTAACTTTGGTGGAAGTTTGTCCATCTTACTAGTAATTTCAAAGAACTCATCTTAACTCTGTTTATCCCTTCTATTTTGTTTGATTCGGTTCATTAACAGTTTTTGCTTCTGTTGTTGGGCTCTTCGTCCTCTGTCCTCCTCTCCACCTCTCTGATTCTGTAAGGTGAACAGTTAGAGGTTAGTTTTCTTTAAGAGACGCATTTAAATTCTAATGCCCTTAGTCTCATGATGCGATGCTTTAGATGCATTCACAATTTTAGTGCAAAATATTTATAATTTTGCTGATTTCTGTGAAATTTCCTTTTTGACCAAGGACTTGTTTGGAAACCTGGCTTAAAATCTTTAAACCTTTGCCAGGGAGTTATTTATGTTTTTATTATTAGTTGGCCTATCTGGTATTGATCCTTTACAGTTTGTTGATACTTATTTGATGGCTCTGTGGTGTATCACAGTTTGGAAATGGTCCAGCTGTGCCTGACGAGATTGTACAGTCTAGCTGAGGCTCTGGGGCTCTGTGCAAGTCTGTTAAACCAGGCTTTTAATTTTGTCCTTTGATATTTAACTGAGTTTTTTGGCCTAGCAAAAATTGAGAGGTATAAGCCTATACAGGGATGGTGGATGTCTCTTTCTCTTTTGCCTTAGTTCTTTCTACTTTGGATCTCTGTATTTTGAGACTATTAGATGCATACAAGCATGGAATTATTATATCTTCCCTATAAACTTCTTTTTCTTCATAGATTGGCATCTTAATCTTTATGTAATTATTTATAAAACTTTTTTTCCCCTGGTAATTTGGCATCCCAGCCACATCATTAATTACTAATTAAGCTGTGTTTTTTTTTTTCTTTGATACAAGGTCTTGCTGTATAGTCCAGGCTGGCCTTGAACTTACTATGTAAACCAGGCTGTCCTCAAACTCATAGTGATCTTCCTGTCTCAGCCTCCTGAGTGCTGGGATTATAGGCATGTGCCACCATGCCCAGCTGCTAACCTGTTAATTTTTGAAAGAAAGTTGGAAATTTTTTTGCATAGTTTTGTCCGTGAGCTAGCCATTACACCAAAATATGTATTGCTTGGTTGTCTTTCTCACAGAATATTTATCCAACCATAAGTAATGGACATTAGTGCTTATTATTCTACGTGTTTTTCTTATTTAACCCCACCTAACAGTCTGTAAGCGGGTACTGTCCAGTGTTACCAATGCTGTATGGACTCTGAGACTTAGACAGGTCAGTAATTGCACAGTAGTAAGGGGAAGTCAGGAGATCCATTAGATGCGCATGAGAATTTCCTGCAGTTCTGTCAGAGTTGATCTAGTCAGTGTCCTAACATTGAGGGCGTTCTTCTTTTCCAGTGTTTCCTGCTTTACAATTCCTCAGTTTGTTAGGAAAAAGCCTGTGTACTTCGAGCATGTGTCTCACAAAGTAATGGACCCATGTGCATGTTTATTACTATTTTAGAACAGCAAAATTCTGGTACTTTTGTTTTAGAGCTGTTCTGTTCTGTGTCACTGAGATTTCATTTGCTGCTCGATTTGTGAAGTTAACCCATGGCTAAAATTGCTTTCATTCTGTTTCTGGGGAAATATTCAGACTGAAATACACCTTCTCCTGCCATTGTCTTTGGGAGACGTGCAGAACCGAGGGTGAAGCTGGCAGCGCAGCAGGAACTAGGTCCTCTTGGCAGACCGCAGTTGCTGGGCTCTTTCTTATTTTCAGCTTTAACGTGTCTCAGTTATTTCTAGACAAGAGCATTGGTCTGGAAGTTGGAGACAATTTGACCCAAACCTTAACACGATGCATTGGTGACCTTAGGCCAGTCACTTATTACTCTTCTACTCATTTATATTTAAAAAATTAAATATCTAGAAATTAAAAACGAAATCATCTAAACCTACTTTAGAAATTCTGTCAGCCATAGTTAGTAAACTGTGCATACATGCAGACTATGCATATTGTAACATGGTAGTAACAGCCATTTTTTGGAAAAAAAGGAAGTCAGAACACTGCCACATGTTGGAATGTTGTTTTTGATGCTGTGCTTTGAGCCCAGAGCCTTCCGCACCCAGAGCCCTCAGTACTCTGTCATCTGCCCTCCTTGAAGTTTTTTTTTTTTTTCTTGAAATCTCAGATCATCTTAGTTTGTTAGAAAATACCATGACTATGTAAAAACATCAACTGAATGGAAAGTAACATTGTCTCATGTGGCCTAGCCCTGAGACTGTCTCGGGGCTGGGGAAGGCACTGAATGACGCTGTCTGCGGACCGGGGCAGCCCTGCTGCCGTCCGTTGCTTTCCGTTACAGACGTGGCAGAGATTGGTGCCTGTGGTCACGTAGCTTGAGAGCGGGGTGGAATCAAGCCGGACAGCCGGCTGCTGACCTGGAGCCTGGGAGCTGAGGCGCTGGGCCTTCCGCCTCTGGGATGCTTGCTGCCTTCAGGTGGCGGCGCCTCTGTAAGTTCTCTACCATTAGACTCACATGGTAAGGGTGTTTTGCTTCACGAGGAGTTGAATTAAGACCGTGATGAAGATGTGTCCCGGAGAATGTCTTTACTTTTGATATTTATGCAGCTTATACAACAGTAAACTTTCCAAGTGGTCCTAAATATACTGCCAAGTTCTTTTATCCTAGTGACTTGACTCTTAAGAATTTGATGCCAAGCCTAAAACATTCTTTAGATGAGACCAGTACAATTAGGACATGACAGAAGGGGTCTGGCAGGTTTAGGAGGCTACGTGCTTACACGTACACATGAGGAAGCTCATGGCAGGACAGTTAGAGAGCTCAAGTGACGCAAGGCTTGTCGCAGCTTCTGTGTATTTGATGTTCCTAAAATCGTCCCAGAATGCTGAGTTGCGTTGGTTTAATAGAAAAGCTTTTGCTATTTTAATTATTATTTTCAGTAGCAGTGATTGTCCTCATGTTTCTGTTCACGTCTAGGTTAGCATCACTGCAGTCTGTGGTTTTCCTGAGAACAGAGCCAGCAGCTTCCTTTCTGTGCTTAGGCAGGAAGTACAGCCTGCAGCTGGAGGAGACACTGGCTCCGGGAGGCCCTCAGGAAGTTGTCACCGTTAGGTAACAGTGGGGTCTGCTGTTTGAGCCAGGACACTTGTAGGAAGGAAGGGACACTACTCCTGGTCACACGAGGAGCGCAGTCCTAGCTTAGGACTGAGGCTCGCTGTGCTGTGGTCACCCCCACTAGGACGGTGTTTAGAGAGGCAGAGGCAGCCCCGCCTGTGGTGCATTCCTCTAATCTCCTGGCACTCTGGGAAGCTGAGGCAGGAGAATTGAAAGTGTGAGACTTTCAATTAGTGATTAGTTAGTGATTTAGTGAGATGCTGTTTCAATATTAAAAATGAAGTAGAAAGTCCAGGGATGTAGCTCACTGTGAAGGCCCCATGTTCATTCTCCAGTGTTGGGGGGACAAAGCCATTAAGTTTGGGGATCTGAATGTTTTCTATTTATTAATATGTTTTGCAAGTTGATGGAGTCGCTGTTGCCTCACTGAACTCCATACTTCTTTGTGGATGGTTTTATCCTCCTTTTACAAACAGGAAGCAGCCTCCTAGGAGTCTTGCAAACGAGTAACCATAGAAGCTGTGAGACCCCAGCTTTATGTCCAGTCCACGATGCCGCCTCTCGTGGGCAGTTTACTGCTTGTCAGATGAAAATGACTTCAAGTCATTGAGCAGACGTGACCAGCGTGTGCTCGCCTGGGCTCTGACCAAACCTCTGGTTCTGAGGTCCTGAGTGTGACGAGGCCACAGCCTGGTCCTTCCCAGCGGCTCCCAGGGGCCGCTGCAGTCACCGGCCTCTGCTTGCTTTGGACTTCATGGGGTCAGGTAATTATTGTTCTTAGGATTCATATTTGGGCAAAAATTGCGATTTTGAGCAGGAAACCAGACTTTATCTTTGTGACATGAGAAAGGGGCGGGTTTCGTAGACTTTTGTTTTCCCTGTGGCCGTCCTTATGTTCTGGAATTAAAGAAGGGAAGCGTCCGCAAAGCTGTGTGCTTTGGGTGCCCAGCACTGGGACGCTGTGGGGCACCGTTCACCCTGTCTTACTTTTCTCATTGCTGAGACAAAATACATGACTCCCAGGATTAAAGGAGGAAAGGTTTATTTAGCTCACAATTTGTAGAGGTCTCAGTCCTTAAGTGGCTGGCTCCAAGGCAGGGTAGCACATGGCAGAGGGGCAGCCATTCATGGTGCCGAAGGCAGCAAAGTGTTGAGAAAGACAGACAGACACAGACAGCGAGACAGACATGGCTGCAGACAGAGGCAGGCCTCTTTTTGCCCCTTAGATGTGTGCAGGCTCCCCTAGGGCAGGTGTGGGACTCACAACCTTAATCCCAGGACTGTGCTACGAATCAGTCACACTTAGACTTAGCTACCTCCAAAAAAGCCCTGTGACCACATGAGGGTTAGGGGCACATCCTGTCTCACAGTGTGATCTTCTCTGCACTTGTTCCCATCATCGTGCTGCCCTCTGCCATGCAACCCTTGCCAGAGGCTACTCAGATGGGACCGTGCAATCTCACATGCATAGTTTATGTAACTAGTGAGCTAAATAAACTTGTCCCCTTAATAAAACTTGTACTCTAGGGTATTTTGTTATAGCAACATAAAACTGATTGGCTGTTAAGTGACAAAAGTAGTCTAAAATTGCATAATTCTAAAATGAGCACAGAAGCCCAAAAATAAGGTTTTGGACTGAGAATTGGGAGGAGCTTCACTAGATTTGGTCAAAGAGAAAATCTTTGTTACTCTTCCCAAGTATCTAGCTTAGTCCCTCTTGTGAGTCTAGGAATTTATTGAATGAATGAATGAATGAATGGTTGGTACTTTTAGCATATTTACAGTTTCACGTGTTTTTATATGCATATCTAATGCTAGGGTTCTATTTGTTGACTTACCTGCTCTTATTTAAATCAGGTGCAGAAGCCTCACAAGTGAACCTAAAGGGAATAAAGTTTCCGTATTTAAACAGTATAATTAGTACAGTTTGATACTTTTGGTCAAAAGGTCAAACCCTAGGGTTTAAAACCCAGTTGTTTTGTTCCTTGAGCCTATAGGAACTAAAAGAATTTTCAAAAGTTTTTTTAAATAATACTAAAAAAAATTGTAAAAGGTCTGCCATAATCTAAGTTCTTTCCTCATTTTTTTTTTTCTATCAGTGCCGGGGATTGAACTCACGACCATGCGCTTGCAAGGCAGGCACTTATGCCGCTGAGCTAAATCCCCAGCCCCTAAGTTCTTTACAAATGGGAACTTTCTCTGTTCACTGACTTACCAACTGTACCAGTGACATGGTGGACTGTCAGTCTGCAGATGTTTGTTGAGCGGACTGTCTTTTGCCTAAAACTCACTAATCCCCTGCTCGACAGTACCAGAGCATGCTATGTTATCACACATGCTGACGCATTGCAAATCTCTTCAAAATAGTCTTTAATAAGGTCCAGGTCCTCACTTGAAAGGGTAGTTCACCCTGTGTACAGCTCTCTTGCCTTTGCTTTTTGTTGCTATTTGCTTTTCTCCGCTGGAAGCTAAACTTCTAGTGGTATGAAAATCTGAACTGTTGAGATTCTCCCACCCATCTAGGATGGAGAGCTCTGAGGACTCGGCTGTCTCCCTGACTGAAGGGGAAGGCAGGTCAAATCCAGACCTTCCTGAGCCCAGAGGGGACTGGAGACCCCAGGGCCACGCAGTGGTCTGAGTCCAGGGAGACCCGCACGGGCTGGGCACAACACGCGGCCTGCCGCACCAGGGAAGAAGGAAATGGGGGAATACTTAGCAGATTGTTGGATGGCTGTCAGTCTGGAGCCCTGGAGAACCCCCCAGTGTGTGGAAACTTGTAGTCAGCGTAGGCTTTTTCTCCTGCGCTCCAGCAGGGGCTCCTGATGATCACTGGGAGGGGGCAAGAGTCCAGGTGGGTCCCCCTTGCGTTGCAGGGAAGCAGCTGACTGACTGCAGGAGCAACACAAAACTCTGCTCACCGCTCAAGGTAAAGCAGTCAGTGGACTGAGGCTCAGGACGTTAATCACTAAAATAGTTGTCAGACAGGGAAGTATGCGACTCTTTTAAGAGTAACGTGAAAAAGATGAGTAATGTGTGAACAGACGGAGAAGCGAGATGGAAACCTTGAAAAATGGTCAAATGGAAATGCATACAATAAAGCTGAGTGAGCTGGGAAAGTGAGGCCCAGTCCTTCCTTTCACCTGTGTCAGCCAGAGGAGTGTGATCTCACTTACAACTCCCCTGGCTGCCCTGCGGGTGGCCTGGGAAGATCAGCTCCAGTGTCTTCCTGCCACCTCTGTGCTTGCCTCAGTCCCCCTGTAGGATGCTCCTACAGCCTTAACGAGCCGTGGAGTCTGGTAAGACAAAAACTGAAGATGGCTCAGACTGTCATTCTGTCAGGCTGTCATTCTGGAAGCCCCCAACCCCACCGGGCTGTATTCACCATGGCCACTACTCCTGAAAATTGATGAGGAGTGGGGGCAGGTGGCAGCAGTGACCTCCGTCCCTCTGTTCCTGGAGTTAAGCCGCATCTCCTCCCACAAGTTGAGCTGAGCTGTTACAGTCGAGGCTGTTCGAGATACACCAAGACCGCGTGGGAGATACTTGCCTTGGTGCAACAGGCTGCAGAGACCAGCGTGACCCAGGTGACTCCCTCCTGCAGCCACTCCAGATGGGTCAGCTTGCACCCTGTTCAGATGACCTTTGCACTGTTCAGTAGCTCCCAGATAGGTTCACAAAAGACGGGAGACTGTGCCATTGGACCTGCTCCCTCCGTGTGTGAGCAGCTCTCGCTCACACTCCTCGGGTCAGTCCAGGGGCCACCTCTTGCTGGATGGGCAGCGTGGAGCCATCAGGAGCTGCTAACGCTCACACCTAAGAGGTGCTGGCACCGGAAGCCTGGAGCCACTGCCATCAGAGGAGCTGCACTTTCCGATTCATGATTTCTGTCTGAGTCGAGTATGAACTCTTGGCTACTTGGCAGCATTTGGGAGTTGGTCCTGGGATCCTTCCCTTGAGAGGCGGCAGGAGGCACAGTTACAGTTGGTGGCGTGCTCAAGAACTCACGTGGGAGTGCCATCTCAGGTTCACTGAGAACTCACGCTGGCCATGTCAGAGGTTTCACAAGTCAGCAGTGTCTTCAGGAAATTTATTACAGCAGTCCTGATATGCTAATGGGATTCTTTTTGATCTTGTGAGTGTCCGGATCCATACACTTGACAATGCTAAGGAAGGATCAGTGAACTAACAATAGGCTGATAGAGAGTACCCAGATTGAGATACAGGGGAGAAGAGAAGTAGGGGAAGAAAACAAGAACAAAGTAGAGGATCCAAGAGCCCAGGAAGTTTGGAATGATATCAGACGGTGTAATGTGAGCAGTTTGAGTTCCAGAAAGAAGAGAGATACCAAATCGGAGGTATATGAAGGAAAGATGGCCAAGAATTTGCCAAAAAATCCAAAACAAAACTAACAAAAAAATACCCCGATCACATTAGCGATCCAGTAAGCTTCAGGAAACCAAGCAGGGTAAACAATACAAAAGAATTTACCAAGATAAGATACAGAATAATAAGACTGTAGGACACTGAAGAGAAGATCTGGAAGGCGCCAGAGGATAAAGGACTTTACAGATAGAGGTGAGAGATGCAGCCAGCTTCTCAGCAGCAGCTGCAAATCCGAACTATCTGAAATGGTGGTCCCAGCCATTTTTGGCTCCAGGGACCACTTTTGTGGAAGGCAGTTTTTCTGTGGGTTGGGGTGGTGGTGAGGTGGGTCGAGTGTGTCCCATTTATTGTATGCTTTGTTTTTGTTATTATATTGTGATATAATAATTAAATAACAACACAGCTCGCTGTAGTGCAGAATCAGTGGGAGCCCGACCTTGCTTTCCAGCAACCAGACAGCTAGGGTGAGTGAGGGCTGACGGCGACCTTCACAGTGTTTTGCTCAAGTCCAGTCTGCTCTGTAATTTTGTTTTGGCTGCTGTCACTGCAGGACTTCCTTTTTCACAAAGATAGGATGTTGGAAGTGGAAGCAGGCTTTAAGTTCCTTTGTGGCAGTCTCGGAATGTTCCATCTTGACTTTAATCTAGAACGGATGGACATTCGAAGTTGTCTGAGACACTTTAGGCCTTCGTCGTTTGCAGTGTCAGTGATCCTCCTCTAGCAGAGGCAGAGTTGATTCATCCTGGCTTATTCACAGCAGGTCTCAATCACCCCGTCCCTGTTTGGAGCCCTTTGTGGTTGGGAAGTAATGCTCAAACTCTGCTGAAAGCTGAGCTAGGTGATCATGCACCTGATCATGCTGGGAGAAAGAAGGCCCCGTCCCCAGTCTCTTTCGAAATTTCTGCTAGTGTTCTTGAAATATGTCAAAAATCCCAGTGTTTACTCATTGCTCCTGTGATCCCATTTTGGCTTGGGATGTAACGCTTCATCTGCTGACTTGAACATAGGTGTCATTCTCCCCAAAAGTGACAGGTTGACTTCATTGAGTGAGTTGAATATGTCACTTCAGCGAGAAAGTTTTGTGACCCATTTTGTGTTGCTGAAATCTGCTGCTCATGACAACTCTTTTTGTAGAAAAATCTCTGGAGCGGCTCTTGGCCAGTGATCTGGCCAGTGAAACTGGCCAGTGATCTCCTCTTAGGAAGCCCTCTCCCTTCTGTGTAGAAGAGAAGACGTGTGCTACGTCCATCTCCTCACAGCTTTGCCAACAGGCTTGAGTTGAGGGCATGTGCTTTAATGTGGCTGATAATTTTAATCACATCCCACAAAATGTTGATAAGTTCAGGTGACATTTTTCAGCTAGCCAGCATTATCTATGAATGACACACTGTCTAGTCACATTCAGAAGCAACCCTTTGACCCCCTGTACATTCCAAAAATTAATTGATAAGCAACCATGTATTTTCTAGTATTGATGGTATGTGTATGTTATTATAATAATATCATGAGCAAAACACTAAATAAATATTTGTGCTTCCTGTTTCCTAAACCATAGCTGCTGCCACAAAACTTTGAAAGGATTATTTTATGAAATGACACAGAACCCAAGTCTCATGATTAAGAAAACCTCCATGTCTGTTTGATGAGTGCATGCTTCAAGGTGCACACAGGCAGAGGCTAAAAGGCCATACCTCATAATTGCTGGGTTTTCCTGGCCAGGTCACACAGTGCCCTCTGATTCCTGGGGCTTCGGTTCTGCTGTGTGGCATGGGCGGCAGAGTTAGTATTGTACCTTACCCTGGAGCACTGCACCATGTCTGATGGTCACTTGTACGTTAATGGTCAAGTTTTGTGGCAGACATTGAAATACTGAATATAGACGACTAACCAAGTAAGTTAACCTTCCTTTTTGCTAAAAACCTGAAGTTAATCGCCAGGTAGAAAAAAGTCTCCTCTTGTAAACCTGGGCAATTTGAGGGGCACATGCATGTGTGTAGTAAAGGCATGTACGTATTTTTTAAATCAGAAGAAAAGTAAACAGGAACCATGAAAGCGTATTTCTTGTTTAGGACTGGATTGTTTGTCTTCTGTGTCTCCTAAGGACTTACATATCTAAAATAGACCACAGTTACAGTATATAACAGATAAAAGAGTAAAATATAAATAAAGCTTATCAAAACCCATGGTTATTGCATTATATAGGACAGTTACAATAGTTATTTACTATTATCATTATTTACTATTTACTAATAGTAAATACTATTGTATTTACTATTTATTTAGCATCTGCTTTGTGTTCAAACTGACGTACTACATTTTAGAAATATATTCCCTTGTTTGAGTCTCATCTGATTCTGTAAAATTGTATCATCGTTGTGCAGGTGAGGCAAACATGGCTTACGTTCCTAGCATTGTGCCGCCAGGCCGCTCGGCAGCGCGCAGACTCGGTCATCCCTGAGGCTCCAGAGCTGTGTGCTTGCTTTTGTGCTGCAGTGGCTCGTGCATCACACTGGGAATTTCATGTGAGACAGGTGTGTGTGCCGCACCATGGTCAGCTCAGCTTTCCTGGGTCTACGAAGGGTGGTATTTCTGGGTTAACTGGAAAATGAGAAGCAACAGCTTCCATGATCAGTAGTGAAGGAGGCTGGAGATAGCCCAGTAGGCCTGGAAGGTCTCCCTCCAGTCCTGATGGTTCTTGGACCATCATTCTTTATCATCATTGTTAATATGAGCTTCATTGTTGATTTTTAGGTTTGTTTGTCTGTTACAGTACTAGGAATTGAGCCCAGGGCCTTCCCAGTGATGTATATCTCAGGCATTTTTATTTCTTACTATGAGATCAGATATTGCTAATTGCCCAGTCTGGGCTTGAACTTACAATCCTCAGGTCTCAGCCTCCCAGAATGCTGGGATTACAGGCAAACACCACCATTGTAGCATAATATGCTAGTGGAATTTCTTTAAATCTTTAACAGGTATAGTAGTGTCTAGATCCTAAGAAGAACTCAGGAATTAGATTTCCTAGATTAGAGATTATTGGAGGAGAGGAGTGTTTCCTATCTTGAAAATTGACTGATTATATGGGGAAATAATTATTATGTCTAATGTCACAGACTTTGTGAAATGTTAGTTTTTAAAAAAAATTTTTATTATTTTGAAGGAAGTGAAATACAACAGAACAAGACAGAACAAAGCCAATTGAGACAATGCAGTGAAATTGGTACAGAACTTCACAGGAGGTTACCGGGATAACAGTAATAGGTACCATTGTATGTCTCATTATCTTCACAATACTTGTCCTTTCTATCAGGTGTAGCAAAATCACACCAAATACAGAACATTGTAGAACTTATCAAAACAGAATATTGAATAGAGCAATACAGTTAATCAGAACCAAGCAAAACGGTGCTAACAATATTTGCCTTCAAAGAGGTGGTAGAAGGAAATCCCCCATATTTGCTATATTGCATATGGTCATCCTCCCCAGAGATGCTTAGAGCTCTGGGTCCCATTTGCTAATGGATGGGACGTTTGATTCTCAGCCTACACGCTGGTAGGCTCACGGCTGCTTACCAGGGAGGCGCGCTGGTTGCTTTGTTTCCCAGTGCCCTAAGTTCAAACATGGCACGGATCTCGGGAGACACTGACTGGTTCTTTCCCTGGGATACCCACCACTTGCTCAAGCCACGGCTGCTTACCAAGGAGGCAAGCAGGTTGTTTTCTTTCCCAGCGCCTTGAAGTGCTAGTTTTACACTTGATCTTAGCCAAAAGGCTGAGAAGCGATATAAGTGCTAGTTTTGATAGAATGAAAACTACTCAAGTTTCAGGTATTTTGATGTATTTTTACATCAAAAATGTGTTCATTCTCTGTTTCTGTAGTAGAACAGATAATGAGAGTTTTGGGTTAGGAGACAATAATACAAAACAGCTGCACTATTATATACATAGGCCCACTTTTGAAATTACAGGCAAACTGGATTATTTCAGTACTGGTAACCGTAACCGAGTGGCAAAGTGTTATTTCAAGAAGAAACTGTTGCCCAGGAAGAATTTTTATTTTTAAGCTTAAGATTTAACTTCTCAATATTCTTTACCTAATTTAATTTTAATGTAATTTTTTAAAAAATTTTTTTTACATACAACTTAAAGAGAAAATAAGTTTTTAGATTTTGGTATTTTATTTTATTTTTATTTTTATATTTTTTGAAACAGGGTCTCATTGTGTAGTTCAGGGTGGCCTTGAACTTGTGGCAATCCTCCTGCCTCAGCCTCCCAAGTTCTGGGATTACAGGTGTGCACCACCATGCCTGCTGTGTTATTTTATTTTTAAAAAAAGTATTTTTAGATCAATTTTATTGGCACACTTTAGATATATATAAAGATATATTCCTTGTAGGGAATTTGTATAAAAAGTATTTTCTAAGAGAGTGTGTATATAACTGTTTCAAGAGGTGAAATACATTTATTTTTTTTCCAGCTAACAATTAGATTTAAAAAAAAAAGTTTTTTTTCCACTGCTTACACGACACACGACGTCACTGTATTATTTAAGATGTAGTTTAATGTTCATGTCCTCTGAACTGTTGTACTGGAATTGACTGTGACCCATTATGCTTCTTATATTTTTGGTAAATATTTTTTGTGCTCATTATAATGTGTATAGTAGATCTTGGGTTGATCACTTCAGCGTGTTTTTGTGCTTTGAAAGTTGCAGTAACCACATGGACAGGTCCTTGTCTGTCTCCTCTCCTGTTCCCCCGTGGTGGTTTTTATGTCACTGTAGTAGCCTTGTGTTTTTTTAAGCACAGAATTTCTGATAAGCTGTTCTCAGTTGTCCTTGTCCTCCTGTGCTCTTTCTCTTCCTATCCTTTGTTTTATTGCAAACCTGACAAGGAAAGCTCTCTCCCCTGGTCTGCCGGGGAGTGTTTGCCCCTCCTTGGTATGTAGGTTTCAGTCGCAGGGGTATTGGCCTCGGAATAAAGGAGCGGCTTCCGAAGGGAAGGGCAATGTTGGCTTTGGCTCTTGGGGCTCGGCCTTGATTTTCCGGCCATTGTTGCAGACCGAGTGGGGAGCCTTTCCCAAGGCCGAGCAGGCTGTGGGCCTGGCCGCCGGCCTGCCCCGGCCACTCTCCCTTCCCCGCTCCCCCAGCTCAGCACGGCCTCTTCCTGGGCTTCTACCCATCCGGCCGTGCACGGCCTGCAGGGAGGCAGCTGAGCCCTGCACCTCCTCAGCGCACCTCTCTGTGCCTTCACGGTGTCTCATCGCCTAGGCCCCAGGCCCCCGCGGCCGTCCTGAGCTCCCGCTGCGCCCTGGGAGGACTCCTGTGGGAGTGGAGTGGGCTGGGTCTCTTGCCACCTGCTTCCCAGTCATTGGCACAGTTCCCGGTCCTGCCCTGGCAGGAGCCCACCTCTGCTGGCGCAGTGACTTTCCTTTGCTACATTTTGAGTTTTTCTTCCCTCTGTGGACCTTTCCCATCAGCACTTTTTTCTTAAACCAGCTTAGACATTTCTAACCTCAGACAGACAAAAGTGCCTTTTCCACCTCCTCAGCCCTGCTGCTGCTGCCCTGGCTGTGTGTGTGCTTCTCAGCCTCGCCTAGGAGAGCAGCGCTCGGCTCAGTGCCTGTCTCTCCCACTGCGCCTCCAGGTCACGGATCCCGGGCAGCTCTTTCCGGCCCACAATGGTTCTCTCTTAGGGCAGGAAACGGGTGCTCGCCACAGCCTTCTAAGTGGTTTTGATGGTCGCTCCTACTTTAGCCTCTCCTTCCTCCTCTCGTGCCGTCAGTATCTAATTTGCAATCATGGGAATTTTAGCACCCAAATCGGACCCTGTGAGGCCATTACTTCCCACAGGTCTGGAACCTGAGTGGGAACCTTGCTTCCACGAGTGGGCCTTGCCTGGCTATGCGTGGCTATGCTGGGCTTCTCCATTCACAAGGTCGCTGTCTGCCAGCAGCACTGTCCTCTTCTGCCCTGCACAGCTGCTCTTCGTTCTGCTTGGAGTACTGCTCCCCCAAACCCATCCCTCTCATCTAGTTAATACCTGCTTATTTTGCAAAGCCTTCTGAGGTTTCCTTGGCTGAGCTTTTCAGAGCCGTGACTGAGACTGCTGCACTGCTCTCCTTCCTGGCACTCACTGTTGTCAGGGACTGAAGCGCTGTTTGTACGGGCGGTGCTGGCTGGGGCTCTGAGGCACACACCTTACTGCTGACCGTCATCTGAGTCCTCCGGCCTAATACGTACGGTGAGCACTCGGTAGCCTTGTGTGTTAGTTCAACAAGAAGATACTGTCCTTAGACACGCACTTGTGTTATGAAAATAAAACTATTTGAGCTTTGTGAAGTGTGAGCCATCTAAGTGTAGCAGGAATCCTATCTACATAGGCTGTCATGTAAAGTAAGGTTTAAAAAGACCTGAACATTTTGCTACAAGCTATGGGCAGGCATGACTTAATTAAATCTTGACTTTAAGTAATTCTGTTTGAGAACATTTTATTTTTTCATATGAGGCAAGTGCTTTGATATTAGCCTCAGGCCTTGCTCGGTACAAGAGTGTACACTACACAACAACTTTCTTCAGCGTCTTAAATCTAAGGTTGCCTTTCCTGCCTGCTTTGCTCTTTTTATTCTTCAAAAGGAAACAAAAAGGCTGCAGGTTTGCATCTGAGCTGTCATCAAATCCTACTGTAGTCTTTGGTTTAAGAAGTGAATCTCTAACAGTGTTTGTTTAGTTCTTGCTCGTAGTAGTGGGGATTGAACCCAAGTCTTGTACATTCTAGGGTGTGCTGTGTCACTGAACTACACCTCACCCTTAAAAATTTTTTCATTTTAAAATTTTGACACAGGATATAACTCATTTATCCAGTCTGATCTTGAACCTGTGATCTTCCTGCCTCTGCCTCCTGACCGTGATTTTGTGACCATTGCTTCAGCGAATGCTGACTGAGTGGCTGCTGTGTGCCAGGCGCTGCTCTGGACCCTGGGGATGTAATAATAGAGACGAGTTCTTCTTTTAGTGTCCAAGTCCCTTCTTACCTTCCTGGGCTGGTGATAGATTATAGAGTTACCTGCTGTTGGTCTCTTACACGATGTGTTTCTCTTTATAGGGGCACTTAGCTTAATGTAAACTATAAGTCGAGTTGATTGAAGTAGTAGCTTTTTCTACTAAACATCAATAGTGATGATTTTAAAAATCGAGTACAGTAATTCTTCCACTATTTTATTAGGTGATTTCTAAGAGGACATGTGTTTCAGGGGATTAGGCCCAATTAGTTTCACAGAGAAGGCCTCAGATCTCACAGGGCCCTGTCCCATGTCCAAGCTTTCTTTCAGGTTGAAGAAATAAGAACCTGCAATTCATTATCAAGCCTGTTTGTCAAGACATCAATTTACCTTTAATTCCACTGGCACCATGGATTATTCTTAATTTCTTGACATTTTAATCTTCTAGTCCTATTGTGTAGTAAAAGTCGAGAGAACACTTGAACAGACACTGCTTGGTGACAAAGGAACAGAAAAAGTGTCCTTTGGGGTTTAAAATAAGAGTTTAAAGATTAATGTCAATATCATCATTCTCTGTAATCCTATCTCTTCATGTGCAAACCCTTATTTGACAGTTAGCAATGTTTGAGATTAAATGGAACGTCTTTGGATTGTCTCTAAAATTTTTTAAAGTTATCTGTTTCATTTCTAAAGAAATTCTGTTATTTTTCCACTTGATGCTGTTTTCAAGCTTTCTGCCTCTTCAGTGTGCGCGGCACTGCACCTGACCAAGCCGTCACTCACATGCCTTCTTTTCTTTCTCAAGCCGCTGCCCAAAGCCATGGTGTCTCGTCTCTGTGAATCAAAGAAGGTTTGTGCTGCCGCGGACATGCAACTTCAGGTGTGTATGGAGCTTTGTTCTGGGGTTTTCCAGAGTCATTATCCCGCGTAAATGTAATTTTACATTCTTTGCAGGGCTGCTCATTTATTACGATAATTATGCATCTAAAGCATCTTTCATCTGAGTTGAAAGAACTTGGCCAAAATTGACTCACTCAGCCTTTACACCGTCCTTATGAAGTGGGTAATTTCCCATTTTCAGTCAGGAAAATCAAAGCCTACAAGGAATACTGACAGATATTTAAGCATCAAATTAGGGCTTAAACCTAATCATATGTATTCTTGTTTTGAATTTTTACAATGATTTTGAACTTAAAAAAAATCATATCCCCAAAAATAAAAGATCCAATCAAAAAGGGGCAGAGAAATGGACACTTCTCAGAAGGAGTACAAACGGCCTAAAATGCATGAAGAAATAAACGCTCATTATCACTGGGCATTAGAGAAATGCAACTTAAAACAGTACTGAGATCTCTTCTTACCCTAGAAAGAATGGTCATCATCAAGAAATCAAATAATAACAAATGCTGGAGAGGCTGGAGGGAAAAGGGACTTCTCTACGTTGTTCATGGGAATGTAAACCAGTATCATCACTATGGAAATCAGTATGAAGATTTCCTCAAAAATTAAAGCTATAAATTCCATTTGACCTAGCTATTCCACAGCTAGGTGTCTCCCCAAAAGTATTAAAGACACCATATTACAGTGATAGACGCACGTGCATGTTTATATAAAGCAGCACGATTCACAGTAGCTAAATCTTGGACGCACCTTACGCGTCCATCAGCAGGTGAATGGGCAAAGAAAAAATGCTGTTTGCATGCAGTGGAATACTGCTTTGCCATAAAGAAAGATAAACTTGAATCTCTTGTAGGCATATGGGTATACCTTGAGACCAAAATGTTAAATGAAATAAATCAGATTTGCAAGTTTAAATTTCATATGGTTTCTCTTATATGAGAAACGTAAGTTATAAATAAAGAGCTAAATAAAAGATAGATATTAGGAATTAGGTAGATAGATCTTTCTCAAATGGAGAGGGGATTAAGAGATGGAGGAAGTGGGAGGAAAGAGGATAAAAAGGGAATTAAATGCATTCCTCATACAAGGAATGTAAACATGTACTGCAAACATTACTGATAAAGTACTTTTTTCTTGGAAAAAAAGATTTTGTGGTTTTAGATGTGAAGTTGATACATGATTACCATTAGTTGTAGATAATACTGAAATCAGTCTCCCAAGTTACCAATACAAGAAAAACGTCTTGCACACAAGAAGAATGTTACAAACCATCTGGATGCCAGGTCTGCATGGTACCAGATGTTTAGATATTTATAAATGCTAAGATTGTTTACAGAATTCCTACTCTCCATCAAATCTTGAGTTATGTCAACATAGCCTAAACATATCTTTCATCTTGGGCAGTGTTCACTTTGTGATGAGCCAGTTACCTGTTTATGGGGGAAACCACTATTTAACTGCTTTATAGTTTTGAAAGTTCAGACCCTAGAAAGTAATGAATATGTTCTGTCTTTGTTGTAAAATGTATATTGCAGGCCTGGAATGTAGCTGAGTAGTACCATACTTGCACAAGTGGTAGAGTGTGCTGCCAAAAAAATACATATATACACTGTATATATGCATGTGAAGTATGTATATATGCCATATATATGCATATGAAATACGTATATGCACCATATATATAATAGATATATATATGAATGAAATACATGTATATAAACATCTATGTGTGTTTCAGTGAAGATGCACATTCTTCTCTAGATAACTGTAAATTTACATTTGATTTTCTTAGTTCAGTAACTCAAGTTTCTGAAATGTTTTAAGAAAATTAGTTTACTTAGTCAAAAAGTTTTTTGATTTGCCAGCATCTATAGTAAAGTTTTGCCTTTTGGAAGTCTGTATTGTAGGTTCCTTTTTGAACAGTTATTCCAGTGATCTTTTTTTTTTTTTTTCCAAATCCATTTTATTTCAGAAAAAGAAAAATAAGTTAAAACAAAATATCAAAGCATGTCAATCAGGACAACAGTGGTACATACATTGTGCATTGTCATCCCCAAATCATTTACCCAGAGCACATTGTGTTCAGTTGTCTGAACAATACCAGTACAAATCTTTCTCTTCAGCGAACTCAGAGAAATCAGAAGTATAACTATTTTTTATATACATGCACATATACATACACACACACACACACACACACGTTGTTTCAGCTTCTCACACTAACAATATGGTATTTACACATATGTGTTTTATTTATTTCACTAATGAGCATCCATTTACCTATAACAGGCTCTACTTTATCCTTCTTTATGACTGAGTAGTACTCCTTGTATAAAAATGCCCCTTTTTTATCCATTCCTCAGTCGATGGGCATTTATGTTGTTTCCAAGTTCTGGCTATTACAAATTGTGCTGCTATAAAAACAGCAATCTTTTAAGCTGGGAAAACAACCTTTCCTTCCTCTCATCCTCAAAAAGAATAGCTTTGAGAGAGACAGACTGAGCGGAAACAGACACCCAGCGTGTTTCCTGCCTGCTCTCTGTGCACACATCCAGCTTCCACATTGTGCTCGTGCAGTGGAGACAAACAGGACGGAAAGGAAGCAAATTATTGCAGCTTTCTGAGGGGGTATAAATAGTGTTTTAAAATTGTGGGAAAAAATTTTATTGTACTTTGTTTTAAAAGTAGGCTTCATATTGTTCTGGGGCTCTGACCTTCTTTGACCCAAGTGCACACCACCAATTAGGGAGCCAGACAGATTGATGGCTAAAAGAGGTATTTGGTTTATCAGCAAATAAGCGTGATATAAACACACATTTCCTTTGCTTTGTTTTTGTAATGCAAAAAGTTATCCATGTTTATACTCCTTTATTCTGGCTTATTTATGGATGGGGGCAAAAATACAAAACAAAACAAAAAACCAAATTCGGTTCAGGTTAGAATTGAATTTCAGTTGCTAATAATTTACTGTGTTAGAATATAGGTGAGACGCAGGATGCGTAATTCTGGCTTCTCTGGCTATCTGTGTGCATTGGTACTCATTATGGGACACAGGGTTGAAAGACCTGTGTTAGCTCTGTATGTGTAGATTACCAGTTAGAGGAAAGCAGTATTTATTTTTAGAAAATGTCTGTGTTTTTCTAGGTAAGATTTAAACCTGACTTTTTAATTTAGAACCGTGATTCTATACCTAGATGAAGCCAGAGCTGGAGGTCATTTAAATTTTTTCTTTTATCTGGACTAATCCTCACTTCTTTCAAGTCAACAGCTGCACATTCTCCACAAATTCCATTCTGAATCTGAACGATGCATCACAGAGACATAACTGCATGTCAGAATTTTTACTTTAAATAAAGCATTTCCTTTAAGGAAGCCAGTTTCTTCTACCAGGTAAATTCCAAGCCTTGTTAATATGCAAATCAAATGGCGAAGTGAAAAAGCACTGTACTTTAGATTTTTAAACCACGGACAGTTGAGTTTTCATTTCTTTGCAAACCTTACATTTCTTGTTCAAACTGTCTTTGATGCTTTATTACCTATTATGTTTCAGTGGTCTGCATCTTCTATTCAGAGCAAGGGAGTCCTCCTCTCTTGGACTCCTGCTTGAGCCAAAACTGTCCCTGTGTGACAGCTGCTTTCTTTGTGCTTCCCGGTACCAGGTGTGGGGTGTGATGTGGGGCTCCGTGTCACTCTGAGCCCTCCAGCAGCTGCCTCGGGCTTCTGTGTAACACCTGCACTCACCAGATACTGCACTTTTATCCCTTCCTCCATTACGACTCTCACCTACCTAATATTCTTTCACCTCTGGTTGTAAAACTAGGATTCTCTTATCTACCGTCTAGGGATCCCAGGAAGAAGCCAAACAGGATGTGTTACATATTCAGGGAGTTTCAAGTTGTAACTGTTTTTTCATACACCTAATTACGTGTATATTGACAGAGTGCCAGTTGCGAGGTCACAAATCTAACTTGCAGCGTTGTCCATAAAAAGTGCCTGTGGATATGGTTCAGAATTCTTTAGTCATGAAAAGGTTGAGAGCATTCCTTTTAATCACTGACATGGTCTTGAATGTGATAGAGAATACATCTCGAATCACATGCATTTATATTTGTGAGTGATTTCAGGTGTGACTTGTAATTATTTTTTGGATGTACTTATGACATCTTTGGTTGACCACATCTTAAATATGAGACTAGGCTACAAAGCTGAATAGATGTATCCGTCCATCTAGGTGTTTTATGCCACTCTGGATCAGATCTACCACGGGAAGCATCCCCTGAGGAAGTCCACCACAGACATTCTCAGAGAAGCCCAGGAGGACGTTTACGGCCTGCCCTATGTTCCCAACACTGTGAGTCCCGCCTCTCCGTCCTCTGCATGCTGTGGAAGGCCTCTGCGAGGGTTGTGTGTGTTGTGATCTACTTTCATTGTGGTGGACTCAAAATCCCTACATTTATGTTGAAATTCCACTTGGGGTCAATGGTGGGAATTGCCTGGCTGCAGTCTTCAGTTGTATGTTCATGTTTCCTCCCTCTGTCACTGTCTTCCTAGCTTCCTGGGAAAGGGAGTATTAAAAAGGCCATTGGAGTTCATTAGCATCCTTCTATTTAGTTATTTTTTTATATGGAGAAAAACAGTGATATAAGATGAACACGATTATCATTCCCTAATTTGTTGAGTCCCTCATATTTTACCAGGGATCATAATAGATACTTTACCTCCTGTCTCAATAGCACCCGGTCAGGGTGGAGAGTAGGAGTGTTGTCACCATTCGTGAACTTCTGTGTGACAGGCTGCACTTCATCGCTCTGGGGAAAGATCTCCAGCTCCGCGCTCACACCAGTGCTAAGTTGAGGCTCATGCACATGGCATCCCCTAAATTCATAGTCACTGAGAAGTGATTGCACAGTATTAGGATTCAGTACCAACGTTTGGCTTTTTTCACTAGTCCAGGATTCCTAGAGGGAAGCTAGAGTGGGTAGAGAGGGGACCAGCTGGCCCGGTTAGCAGTGCAGTTGGCTCTGGAGTCAACTTGGGCCTCTCTGGGTTCAGTGGATCTTGACTTAGGCAGAAAAGGGAGTTCACTGATTATATATGTGTCTTATTAGCATTTTTAAAGTGTGTGAGTGACTCATCTTGGGAATAAATTGTCCCACTGGTTACCTCAAGGAAGACTGGTTTAAAGCTCCCTACAGAACCTTGCGGAATCTACAGTTGCTCACAGACACTGTCTTTCTGGTGTTCTGTCTCCAAACCTGGTCATCAGAAGTCTTTGTGGATTGTCTGTAGGGACCAGGCCTATGTAGGGCATGTGTCGGAAAACTGTATTTATAATATTGTAACTTTTTATGTTACTAATAATCATGTACTTTGCTCATTATTCCGTTTTAAATCATGAATGCTTATAAGTACCCTCACTGTGTCAGCAATTTGTTAATATTTATGTGAGTGCTAAGTCACTCTATGAAGTGCAGACCAACTTAACATTTACTTTTCTTGCTTTTTCATCATATAGTAATTTGATACTAGAATTCCAGAAGTTCCTGCTCAGCTGTGAATAGAGAGAACTTTTATAACATAGGCTGACACCCCGGTCTTCTGTTGTTACTTTTCTTCCGTTTAGAGCACAATGTTTTTTCCACCAGTGACCATCTCTTGTCAGAATTTATTTCTAAGGAATTGTCTATCAGTCCCACTTTTAACTCAGGGAAGAAGAGGTTATGTTTCTATTTTTGTGTGTTTTCCTTTTATATAGCTTTGTGTTTTACATTTGTACTCACCTCTTTGCACAGGTGGGGAGTCAGGTCTGGAGGGAATTCTTCAGCCTGCAACCCTCTGACTGGCCCAGTGAGGAGTTTTCAAACACACAGCATGAACAGCTGCGTCCGTTCCTGTTAGAAACCGTAGTTTCTGGCAGTCTGTTAATGGTCATTTGTAGTTCAGCAGTTTCAACTGATTTGTTGACTTGTGAGTTTTGGTTGTAAAGCAGTGTTCCTCACTTCTTCTCAAAGTAGTTACCTTTGAATAAGTCATAGTATCAGTGAGACAGTCTCTGTCTTTTCAAGATCTCATGTTGAAAGCAGTAATATAGAGAGAATAAGAAAGTCCTGAACACTGTTCATCTTTACAAGAACACACATACTGTGTCAGAAGATTGTTTTCTCAGTTCGTAACTTCATGCTCATCATATGGGTGGTTTAAAAGCTGCTTGGGCTAAAATGAGAGTTATCTCAGGGAAACGGTTGCCAAGGGATGTATTGCTACTTGGACGTTACTCTTGTTAGGACAAAGACCAGCGAAGAGTGTGAAAGGGAGATTATCTTGTGAATAGGGTCCACTCCACATTTAGGTTTCCTTGTAGTGTCTGACAGCAAACTGGCTTGTCACAGTGATGCAGTAGAACACTGGTTAAAGGTGGCACACCTGTAATTCCAGTTTCCTGAGATGGAGCAGAGGGGATTCACATAACCTACACAATTAATTAGTGACCTGGACCTGTTTTCAAATGGATATTACTAGGTAGATGGTGATGATCCTGTGAAAGAACACAGTGCCAACCCCGATTTAGGGTTCCAGGCAGACCTCTTGGAAGTAACTCCAAAGGAGATCCGGGTCCAGTGTATTGAGCTGAGCCTTCCTTAAACAGTGTTGCAGAGGGGTTAGTGGGACAGGCTTAGGTGGCGTGAGGCGAGCGAGGGAACGTGAGAGTAGGGGAGCGAGAATGGCTGGGGACATGGCACTGTGACTCAGCAGGTAGGGCAGTGTGCTGTTCCCAGCAGAGTGGGCACTGGTCCAGGGCTCAGGCAGCCAGAGTGGGCAGACAGGGGCAGGCCTGTCTGAGGTGTGCTGCTGGCTTACTGGGAAATAAGCAAGTATGCTGCAGCCCGCTCAGGCTGATCGCTTCAGTAAGCTTGCTGTCCCGGGGACTCATCCCAATGAGGCTTACTTCATTCAATGTGTATGTGTTTCACATTGGGTATAATTATCCGTCTATAGCACACCACGTGATTGGAGCAAAAAACAGCCGAAAACTGCGTTAAATATAGTCAGACACACATTAAAGAGCAGACCTCTTTTAATATATATATTTGCGTATTGGTTCAGTTTTATTGTGTATATTATTGATGATAATGATTGCTATATTTATAAGGTATGTTTCTATTGTTATACTTCTACTAAGTACCTTCATATACTGTACATGGTCCGAGTGATAGAATACAGCACTGAATAAAGCAGACCAAACTCTTGCCCTTACAGATCTTGTACTAGGAGAGGGGTCATTTTTAGACCTGCGTGTGCTGGGGGTTTTATGTACTTTGTGATGGCCCTGTCAGATATTTCGTTGTTAAGGAAAATATCTGTTGCTCTCGTCAAGTTGCGCTGCGTTCTGGGCGGATGGGTGGAACCTAGAGAGCTGTGAAGATTGCCCATTCTGACGCAGGGTACAGCAGGCACGGTGGATATATTTGGAGCCCAGTTTTTAATAGTAGGGCTGGAAACTTCATGAGAAAAAGACGCACCTCTCATTAGCTCCTGTGTCTTTCACGCTCGCCAGCATGGCCACCTCTGACGTGTGCGCTGTGTCGGTGTGTGTCCAGGGAGCTCTGCATTCCCGGGGCGTAGTGTCCGCTGGACACCAAGAGCTGATCGGAAGGAAAGGCAGCCTAGGACAGCCTAGGACAGAGAAGAGTGGTTTGCAGGCTCAGGTCAGCCATCGGACGGACCTGGTGTTTGGTGCTGGGTAGATTGGAAAGTGGTGGTAAAAGTGAAGGAGTGGGGAACAACATCCACTCTTAAGCAGCCACCTGTGGGGCTGGGGGTGGCAGCCTGCGAAACACAGAGCCCAGAAGGGGGCCCATTTTATGGGGCGGGCAGAGGTGATGCGTTGCGCTTGCCGTGACTGGAACACACTCAGCTGCTGGATCAGTAGGTCTGACGTGCAGGGCGCAGGTCGACGTGGCAGCTCTGAGGTCTGGGTGTTCCCACCCGGAGTACGAGAAGCCAGGTAATGGGCAATGCCAGCGGGCCAGGGGAGACACGGGAACCGTGGGCCGCAGCGCCGGGGCTGCCTGAGGGCAGGTGGTTAGGAATGAGCTCACCCGGAACAGTCCTTTTTCAAGTACCAGCGAAACCCCCAACATTTTGTGCATATTCTTCTCTATTTCACTACTCTAATTATAACAGCATAATGTTATACTCTATCCGGTTAGATTAGGGCTATATTGGTTGTATGGTGGCTTGAAACACAGCTTATAGAATATACGTGCAATTTGAGGGCTTCCCATGTTGAAATTCCTTGATTTTTGGAATGATTCCTAAACTACCGTCGCTGTGGCCATGATTATATGTGAAAAGGAAAATAACCACTAATTTCCTAGCTGGGAGAGGCCATGCACCGACAGTCTGAGGACTGTTCCTGCGGGGTTGTGTGTGTGTGTGTGTGTGTGTGTGTGTCCCAGGTAACTGCAGCCCTCAGCCTGGGGCAGGGTGGGCGGGGAGGGATGTCGGCTGGATGGGAGAGCACTGCTCTGGTTTACCGTGGGAAGTTTGTCTTTCTAGTAGTCTCAGAAGGAAGGGAAAAAAGCACCCATTAAGAGAAAATGGCATTGTTACACACTGGGGGTTTTTTTCCCTATTCACTTGGTAGCCAGTTTTTAAGAGCTTCTTTGTTTAAAAAAAAGATACATATATATACATACTCACATATATGTATGGAAATATATATACATGTATATGTATAAGTGTATATATAAGATGACTGACATTGGTACATTGAAGTATATGAAAAATTGTTTTTGTATTTTAATTCTAAATGCATAAGGCTTTTTTCATCGGTGAGCATCAAAATTTACTTGTATAGGCAGTGCTGGGGATCCAGCCCCAGGGACTGCCTCATAGGCCGATGTTCCACCGCTGAGCTGCATCCCCAGTCCTTAGTCTCACAGTTTATTTCAGTTATTAATATGAAGCTGCATCGCTGCTTATTGACCTAATGTGGCATCAGTATTAGTGATTTTTAAAATACTAATCATCTTTAAATTTTGAGTAATTGAGGAAACATAAAGAATAACTGTCTCTTAAATGATGTCTACCTTCTAGATTAGAATGATAATCAGATCTTTTTTCAGTAGTTATTTTCAAAGTAAGTGGGTGAGAGAAGCTGTGACCACACAGAGGGATCTTTGCATGAACATCCCAGGTCCACTGCTGACCTCTGCGCGTCTTAGCTCAGCGTGTCCGATGTCAGTTTAAAGAAAGACACAATGAGAATCTCTCTTTTTTTTCTAACATGTACAAAAATGCATTCTCTATTGAACAATGGGACAAGAGCCAGGGTAGTTAAGAGTTTACTGTTGTTTCTTTCCACCATTTATTCAACTTAAATTATTTGTATAAGTGCTTACACCTCCTTTTTAATTTTCTTTCTGGGTGTAGGGTTTGTTCCCTCCTATCCTGTGCCCCGGCTCTCCTACCAGTGGAAAATCTCTTCCGTGAGGAGTAGGTGCTGCCCGGGTTGAGTTACTGTGGAGTATTTGATGTCATTGAGCAAATGTTATATTAAAGAAAACAATATTTATTTTTATTTTTCTTTATCTAAAGTACAAAGACCATCTGGTGCATATCTAGAAACACCTAAGTGGTTAATTGCGTGTTAAATTCCTTTCCTCTTTGGCTACATAAACAACTGAGAAAATATTTACCTTCTCTGTCATGCTGGATTTATTTATGACTTTGTAACTAAAACACAGAAGTGTTATAAATTGAAACTTTAATCTCACGATTGACTCATTTTGTAAAAATTTATACGGTTTCGCTGTGTGGAACAGCTGCAGCGCTACGACTCGCCGGTTTCCAACACGGAGAAACTATGCGCCTGCCAGGTTGTTTTTACAGTGCAGCGCTTTGAGCCAAGTCACAGCTTGCGTTTTTGTCTTACTTTTCCTCAGTGGAACTGCACTGGGGTGGGGAGCCTGCGGTGTAACGTGGACTGGATGTCACGAACTAAAGATCCAGGATAGTGGAAGCTTCCCATCACCAGGTACTTGCTTGTGCTCTGATACACTTGCGTCGTTCAGATTTAGGCTGTTTACATTCCGGGAGGCTTTTTCTCCCCTGGTTCCCTGAGGTAAGCAACATGCGCATCCACAAGGAAGAGGGGCAGGTTGCAAGGATTCACTGATTTGAGGGGTGCTGGGTACGCAGAGGGACACCAGTGGTGCCCGCTCGCCTCTGTGCCTTAGCGCCAGCGGGCCCTCAAAGTGCAGGCAGCTTCGACTAGCAGGAAGGTTCCACGTGACTGGTAATTTTAAGTTTTCGTTCCATTTGAGTACTGTATATGCACGATTAAAAATAAGTGTGAAAGGCTAGATAGTGTCAGTTGGCCTTCTACTCTGTTCCTCCTGCCCTTGGTTCCGGCCTCTGATGGGACCTGGTCAGTGTCACACGCTGATTTGAAAGCACAATTACTGCCATTCAATTACAGTTCTCACTAACTTCCTTCCTGTTTACTCTCCCTGCCTTTTATCCGAGATAGGCTGACTCTGAAGTGGGCACTGACAGCTGTTCCCGCGTTCCTAAGTCCACATGGAACACTGTCAGGGCAGTCTTTCCTGAGGGCAGGTATGAATGTGACAGCCTCCCCTTAAAGCCGTGCTGCTCTTGCTCATAAGCAAAGGCCGAAGCTTCTGCCTGCTTGCAAGTTCCTGTGTGGTCTGGTCACTCCAGCTTTGTCCAGCTGGACACACGCTGCTCCCTTGGCACCTGCTCGTTGGCCCTTGTCCCCTCTGCCTGGAGTGCACTTTCCTTCCTGTTCCCTTGGCCTCTGCTTCGAATGTCGTTTCCGCAGATCTGGCCAGGCCCTGTGCTGCACCGTCCTGGGCCCTGACCCCTCCCTTCACATAAGCTGTCTTCGGCCTGGAGTGAAAGTCCACAGCAGCAAGGCCCGTGCCTTAGCTGTTATTTTCTCCAGCCTCTTGCACAATTGCTTACCATCGTAGGTGCCCAGTAAACATTATAGATTTCTTTAAACCATTTTATTGAGGCACAGCTTATTTTTCACCAATCCTAATACACAGCCCTGTGAATCTTCATGAATGCATTTACCTCTGTGATCACCGCCCAGATCAAGATTCACAGTGTTTCTGAAAGCTCAAAGGCCTGTGCATCTCACGTCGGTCAACATGCTTTCCCCGCAAGGCACCACTGGGTTTGTCTATGTGGAACTTTGTGCGAGTGGTGTCATACAGCACGTGTACGTCTGTGTCTGGTTTCTTTCATACAACATTATGTGTGTGAGATCCATCTGTCTTGTGGCATGTTTCAACAGTCTGTTCTTTTTCATTGCTTTGTAGCGTTCCACATCTAGGATGCCACATTCTGTTTAGTATTGGGAGACATTTGAAGTATTTACAGTTTTGGATTATTATGAATAAAATCCTATAAACATTCTTGTGTATGCCTTTGGCAGACATAGCATTCATTTCTGTTAATACTTTTGTTTAGTGTAGCTAGTGAGTGGTAAACAGTGATTTGAAATGTTTATAGTATGTTCCATCCTAGCCAACGATGCTTGGTTGAACTGTTTGCTCTACGGCCTCTCCACTGCCTGGTAGTGTGGGGCCTTTTCATTTTAGCCGTTTTGGAGCATAAAACATTATCTCATGCAGTGTTAGTGTGTTTCTCTCATGACTACTGATTTGGGCCCAGCTTGGTGTGTGTATAGGGCTCTTGAGTGTGCCCTTTCTGTGTGACTCTAGTGGGTCATCTCGATGAAACAAGACCCACTGAGGACTTTCAGAAGGAGGACTGACAGGCCGAATGTGGAATGTAAGGGGAAGAGATGAGTTGAGATTTAAGGGTCTTGACCTGAGCAGCTTAAAGATGCCGTTAGATGGAGAAGACTGGGGGGGGCGGGTGTCGGTCTGTGAGGAAATCAGCTTTGGAAATACTAAATCTGAAACATTAGCCAACAAAAGATGTCACTTCAGTGACAGTGGCAGTGCCAAATCAGGAGGGCTCTGTCTGCACTGACTGTATCTACAGCGTCCTGGGGTGTGCATAGAACAGACAAGCTGTGGGGCATGCCACTCTTAGCAGGCTGGAAAGTGGGGAGAACCAGCAGAGAATGACAGGGAAAGGTGGTGTTCTAGAAACCAGCTGCAGAAAGTGTCTCAAGGGTGAGTGAGTCATGGTTTCAACAAGTGAGCGGAGGCCTGAGAGTTACTCATGGCATGTAATTGAGTGAAAATCATGGGTGACTGCTATAAGAACAGTTTCTTAATCAAGTGGAATGGTTGGTGAGACAAAGTCTAAGTGAGTGCATTTCAAGAGAAATTGGAAGAAAGAAATTGGACACTGAACCTAGGTAACTTTTGTTCTCCTGCAAAAGAAGAGAAATTAGACTTGAAGGAGAAGGAGGAACGCAGAGTTCTGCTTTTTTTTTTAATTAAGTTCATTTCATTTAGTAACAAGACGGAATGACATGTGCAGGCTAATAGAAAGCTTTGTTAAGACTGAAACTTTGTTGATGCAGAAGAGAGAGACTCTAGTGTGTGTGAGCTTTTCTGTGTGTATATAGGGTCAGCCTAGACTGGAGCACAGGTGGCCATCTCTAGGAAGGGAGCTGAGATGTAGGCAGAGTGTCGCTGTGGATATGGAAGTGCACACCAGGGGCTTGGTGCAGCAGTGTGGGGAGTGGCACGAGGTGAGAGTGTGCGGAATAGCGGTGCTGGCAGGAGTGGGGGTAGAGGAGTGGGGGACAGTTCTTAAGTAGCCACGCAGTGGGGCAGAGAGGAGAGAAGTGGAGATACAGAGTGATGGACAGCAGAAAGGCCCTGCTTGGTGTGGTGCTGCTGATTTGAAATGCAAGCCATAGGGACGGTTACTGCCTGTCTCGGCCATATTCAGTGGGTACTGTGCTGAGCTTTGACAAGGGCTGTGCTTTTGTGAAATGAGCACAGTGATACAACAGGGGGCTCGCATGTGAGAGCTATAAAGGACTGGGATTTAACTGGGTAAAGAGGGCAGTGTACACATGAGGAAGCCAAGGCAGAAGGAACTTTGGTAATGGATTTTAAAGTCCTGGTGGTGCTAGAGGTAAGATACTAAGAGTTGGCTGAAAAGATAGGAATGTACAGTTAAGGGAAAGAGTGCTCGAAGTTGCTGTCACAGAAGCGTTTAATGTGTGGTATTGGTGAGTCTGGGTTGTAACCATGGAAATTAGAGAGGCTGAGTTAGGGCCAAGGATAGTACCAAGGGAAAGGCAGGCTACTTGTTACAGTTCAGATTGGGAATGTCCCCCAAAAGCCTCATGTATTCAGAGGTGGGGCCTTTAGAGGTGAGTGGATTATGGGGTGCTCTAGCAGAGTATGGTGTTAGGAGATGGGGTCTGGTTGGAAGAGGCAGGTTACTGGGGGTGTGACCTGGAAGGGTGTGTCTCTCTCCCTGACTCCTTTGCTTCTCTCTCTCCCTGTCCCTGCCCCTGTCCCTCAGCCTCATCATCATCCTCATCCTCTCCCTCACTCTCTGTTCTCTCTCTGCTTCTTTGGAGAGAGAGACAGAGAGAGAGACAGACGGACAGGAACTCTTATCCGTGACATAAACAATTTTTCTTTGTGGCAGCCCTCCCACTGCACTATTTCTGCAGTTGAGCCTGCTAACCACGGACTGAAACTTCTGAAACTGTGGGTCAAAATAAACCTGTCCTTTAAGTTGCAAATTTCGGATATTGTGTCCCAGCAATGAGGAGAGTGACTAAGACAGATTTTGGGACTGGGTATTATGCTGTGTCTGTTAGCTGACTGTATGATTTAGAAGCCTTTGAAACTGGTTTTCAGAAGGATGATTTAGAAGCCTTTGAAACTGGTTTTCAGAAGGATTTTGGGAAGGTTTGGAAGTGTCAGGAGAATTCCTAGAATGCTGTATGCTGAACTTGATGGAACATTCTCGTTGGATGTCAGAAGACCAGTATACTGATAAAAAAGTAGATGGTATAGACCAGACTCACGTGATTTCAGCTGGGAACAAGGACTCTGTTGGGAGTTAGATTTGAAACTGTATGTGTTATGCTCTAACAGAAAATTAGTCTTCATTTTGTTCATGTTGTGGGGCTTTGCAGGAGTCTGAGATTAAGAATGGTAGACACACAAATCTGGCCGAGGTAATTTCAAAGAAGCCAAAACATTCAGACTATGGCATGGGCAATGCTGGTGGCTTTTAGTCATATCTACTGTGAGAATCAGGACTAAAAAATAATTTTAAAAATGTTACTAGTGATAAGAAATGAAGCAATTGTAATGTTGGGGCATGTAAAGTTGATTACTAAAAGAATTAGCATTAAAAAGATCACAGGTACTTTGCATCAGGACAGTAAGAAAGACACCTTCAGGGCATCTCAACATTCAGCAAGACACCACTCTTCTCAGACTCAAGGGTGCAAAAGTGAAAGATTGCTTTGCGAGGAGAACCTCAGGGTACCCTGCTAGAGAAAGACTGGCTACAGAATTGGTGTGCTAATCTTCCGTTCACAGTGTTTAGCTGTACTCTAACCAGTACTTAGAGACCTCTGCAGCTGTGATTCAAGGGGCCTTGGCTATTGCTCGAGTTTCCAGCAGTCTCTGGCATCAGCTGTGTTGTGCTAGTTTTTCAGGTATGCATAATGCAAGAATTGTGGGACAGGGAGACATCTATCAAGACTTCAGAAGGCCTAGAACGTTAGGCTGTGTACTCCCCAAGAAGACAGTGTTTAAAGTTATGAGCATGAAGCCAAAAGTGCTGTGCAGACCCCAGGAAACCAGAGAAGCCAAGAGTATGGGATGTCTTCTGAGGACAGCTGCAGGCAGCGAGCAGAACTACTCCAAGAAAGAGGCCATGAGGGCTGCAACCAGCTCTTGGAGTACACTTCTCACTCTTCCCCTGGGTAATGGGTGTAGGACTGCAGGATTTAATGTCTGCCCTACTATGTTTCAGTCTTGCTTTTGTCCTATTCCTATTCTGTTCCTCACTGTTGGAATGAAGCATACAATGCTATTGTATGTCAGCAATATTTAACTTTGTTTTTGATTTTTACAGCTAAGAATTTGCCTTGAGTCTCACAGGAGACTTTGGACATAGATTTTTTAGCAGTACTGGAACTGTTAAGACTTCAGTGAGTCTTTCACATGGACTGAATCAGTTTGCATAAAGAGATGGACATGAGTCTTTAGGATGGTAGGGGTGGAATGTTATGATTCAGATTGAGAATGTTCCTCATGTATTCAGAGGTGATATTTTTCGTATGTGTGGGAAGTAGAACTCTCAGTATAGATCCGACTTTCTGTTAGAACAAAAAGTTGAAGGGAATGTTCAAAGAAAGCAGATAGAACTGCAGGAGATTTTGCTGATGACTGAATTTCAGAAAGCTTAGTGGAAGGCAGAGGAGGAAAAAAAAAGTCAGGAAATGGGATGTGGAGCTGGTCCACATTCCTTGGGTCACTCATGAGCAGGGTTGATAGTCTCAAAGCCAGAGATTGTCTTGGAGCTGTGAGCAGTGGGCTTGGGAAACCTTGGCAAAGCACCTTGAGCTCAGCGCCTTAGTTGACACTGGCAGCAGAGGCTGGTGGAGAATTGGTCTCACTCAGAGTGTTTGGGCATGGGGTGAGATGAGCTCGGGACCCACCATAGGGTAGAAGCAGGGAGTCAGAAAGGAAGGCATAGAAGAGTTGTTTTACATAATATGTAAAAGGGAAATACAGTATTTCTGTGTCTTCATTTGTTTCCGATACTCTGTGTAATGACAGAGGCCAGGATATGCATTTAATTTTGTGATGAAACTAAGAAGCTGCGTGTTAGCTTTCCAGACTTTGGAGTTGTGTGATAAAGAAGAAATACAGTAAGAATTAAGTTCATTATGAAAGGAATCACAAGCGGTGTTGGTATATATGGCCTGACATTTGGACTGGAGTTCTCCCAGTTATGCTCATTACTGTCCTGAAATACATTGAGATGGACTAAACACACATGTGGAAAAACTAGGCCTTAAAAATGCCTTAAAATTCCTAGGCAAGCCAGTTTGTTATAACATTTATGGCAAACAATTGACATTGTTGCTGCTTAAAGACTTACACAAGTAAAACAATGACCATAGAAGAATGAAAAGTTACTTTTAAATGTCTCAGCATTCTCTCCTAGGACAGTGGACAAAGAACATTAAAAAGGTTGCAAAAGAGGAAAACAGAAGTGATTGACTTTCCTAGTACTCAAATATACAAGTGGAAATAACAGTGAAATGACACACTTATCAAGTTAGTAAATACCTTATAAAAAGACACTTTAGTGTCAGCGTTGCTACCCCAAGAGAGATACCTTTGTATTTATTCATGGGAGGAAAAATAGGTTGGCAGGAGCAGTCAGGAGTCTGAAGAACTTATGTATGGTAATAGTGTAACTTTTGGGGATTTATTGTAAAGAAATAAATAGAAATTAAATAAAGCTTTGTACTTGATATTCGCCACATGCACAAAAAACTGGGCAGAGTCCAGCTCCAAGGAATGTTTTGTTCACTGTGGCATGCCCGCCCACACGGTAGTAGCTATGAGGCCTGCTAAGGAACGATGCAGCTCACCTGTCTTTGGCACGGGGTACACTTGGACTTTTTATGCCGCACAACTGTAGCTGTGTGACTCAGTCTGGCCCAGGGGATGCAAGTGGAAGTGCTGTGTAGCATGGCAAGGCAGTAGCTTTAGGAGTTAAGTTTACTGCCCATGACACTCCCTTTGGCCATCAAGCAGTGCCACTCCAGATGGTGGAGGTGCTGATGGCACAGATGTCTAAATATTGCCTGAAATAGGAGAGTCGTGTGCTCAAAGAATGAGCAGAGCTTAGGGTTCGTGTTAGTGCATCGTACCTTGGCATAACCTGACCAACTGCTCCTGCCAACCTATTTATCCTCCCATGAATAGATACAAAAGTATCTATCTTGCAGTAGCAACGCTGACACTAAAGCGTCTTTTTGTATAATGTTTACTAACTTGATAAGTGTCTGTGTCATTTGGATTTGTCACATGGTCATGAATTGTTATGGTTTATGTCTAGCTGCCCCCCCAAGCCTCATACAATCATGGAGGCAGCTGAATCTAGGGTTCATGATTGGTTGGTTGTCCAGCACTGGGATTGGTGGTGTGAGTGCTGCACCTGCCCAGGGGTGGAGCTGGCATGCAGTGTAAGGGCAGGAAGAGGCGTGTTTTCTTCTTTATTCCCTGTTCACGCTTGCTGTTTGCAGTGGCCGTGAGCGGCTGCCCTGCCTCGCCATCCTGCCTTGGAGCCAGCTGAGTATGGACTGGAACCTCCAAAAAAGTGTAAGAAATAAACCTTTCCTGCCTTCATGTTGGATATCAGGTATTTTGTCTCAATGAGAGAAAAGTAACCAAGACGTGGATTAAGGATAAGTTTCCTTTTTAGGAGATGTTTTTCATAATATGCCAGTTTTTCTCTAATGAACATGATGTGTCCTTGTGAAAAGCCAAAGGAGAAATATATCCACACACTGTTCTGAGTTACTGCCCAGTGACATGGGCATTCAGGTCTCTCTTCTGTACCACTAACAAAAGGTACAGCTAGGGGCTGGGGGTTTAGCTCAGCAGCGTAAGTGCCTGCTTGGCAATTGCAAGGTTGTGAGTTTGATCCCCAGCACCAAAAAAAAAAAAAAAAGAAAGAAAGAAAAGGTACAGCTCATTGAGAAGATAGTGGTCTCATGGTCTTTTTTATTTTTTTTAATCTAAATACCTTCCCTGAGACAAAGGATCAGAATCAAGCTTAAATTCAGTTCAGAGTGGAAATTCTCCTTCTCCCAGGTTTTTGTTCTGCATATAAAATCTATCACCTTGGAGCTTAAAATCTTTATCTCTGCGGTAAGAGGTCTTGAAGCCTAAGAATGCAAACTGTCTTGTCTCAGGAAAGCAATATCCTGAAAGAGAGGTCCTTTGAGGTAATAATTGGACTCTTCCTACCACCACTGAGCAGTTATTCATCAGAAACCACTGTGCAAGAGTGTCATGGCAGAGTGCATTACAGAGGATAAAGTGATTTCTTGCTTGGATGGAATACGCATATATTATGCAATGAAAATGAATGAAATTCTGACTTCTGGTGTAATGGTATTAGGAGGAGAGCTACGAGGGGGGGGAATTAGGTTTTAGGATGGCAGTCTCAGGAAGGCATTAGTGCCCTTCCTGTAGAGATAGAGAGACCTCTGTACCAGCCGCCATATGCTGGTGCTCTGTGTTCAGTGGACGCTGCACGTCACACTGCCCTGGGGTTGGGGAGTGGAGGTGCCTTCACCCTACTGCATATCCCCAGTTTCTGCTTGGCTTGTAGAGTAAGTGTTCACTTTCCCTCCTGCGACCTGAAACCTTGCCCTAGGTTGTTACTCTTTTGGCTTCAACTCTTACTCAGGGTTTTGTACCCATTTTGGGTGTCACAGGAGGGCTGCAAATAACCCAATGGGGCATAATTCTCTGCGCATTTGACTAATTTAGTCTGTAGGTAAATTCTTACGAGTGGGATGCTGGGCCAAATGGTAGGCACAGTTTATATTCCAACACACATGTAATCCAAAATATTTTCCCTTGACAGCCCTAAGTGCGATTTTAATTTTTGTCAATATTGTAACTTCTTTTTGCAGTTCTTTGATTAAGTCAGTATCTTTCCCTGTATTTTCCCATTTTTCTAGCTGGATGTAGGGGATAAAAAGTATCTATTTTTGTCATTTCCTGTATTTGTATTGCTATTGATTTTATAGAGTTATTAATCATTTATCCTTGTTGTTATAAATACTTCCCCTGTTTTGTTATTTATCTGTCAACTACTTGTTTGACTTTTTAAAGTATTTAATGGATTATTTTTGTTGGTTTGTGTGTATATTGCTGATTTTAGTTAATGCTGCCACCTTTCTGTCAACCCAAGACTGTTTAAATTTTTACCCATATTTCCTTCAGTACTTTCATGATTTTATATTTTGCCTTTTAAATTGTTTAACAATTTTGGGATAAGGTAGGAGATTGGAACCAACTTTAGTTTTTCTAGTTGATATTTGAATAACTTATCTTTTCCCTGTAGATTTGAAAAGGCCGTTGTCAAATGATGAGTTCTTATATACA
>PVJX010014880.1:0-43831 GCA_004027295.1 Dolichotis patagonum
GTAAATATCCTCTTGATATCATTTGGGCTGTCCCCTTCTTTTTCATTTATCCCTATTAATCTTATGTTATTTTTCTTTGCATCATCTTGCAGGTGTTGAATTGTTATTTCCTGATTCTTTGTTATTTTTAAAAGATCTTGTCTTTCCTGTTCACTGGCTGCAATCTTATCTTCGAGGTCTGAAATTCTATCTTCACTTTTTTTTTTGGTACCGGGGATCGAACTCATGACTTCTCGCTTGCCAGGCAGGCGCTTATGCCACTGAGCTAAATCCCCAGCCCCTATCTTCACTTTCATTGAGGAAGTTTTGGCAACTTTCAATAGCATTTTTGATTTCCTGTATATCTCTTTGAATCTGCTTTATGTATTCTGTTTGTTTCATATAGTGTTCATTTAGGGATTCTGTTTGCTTTGTTCCTCTAATTTTTTAGCTGTGTTTTCACTAGATGTGTTCACTATTTCTTTCACTGTTTTTATCAATTCTTCTTTTACCTGGACAAGTATTTCTGATTTGAATTTCTCCATAGCTTTCCCTAGTTGCATCTTTATTTCATCTGATATCATTTCAGACATTTCAGGTGCATGGCTTCTTTTTTCTTTTATGTACAAGGCTTCTAAACTTTCTTGGGGAGGGCTGGAGCTTTGAGCCTGCCTTTTGCTCTTTCCTTTTGTCATTTTGTATATTTCTTTTCTTTGAGCGGTGTTCCAAAGCTTCCTCTGCATGTGTGGTGAATTACCTCTTGCACTCTCAGTTCCTGGAGGGGCAGTGGCTCCCCCACAGCCTCTTGGCTCCCTCCAGGATCCTAACTCCCCTCTGTGGGCTCCTGGCTCCCTAAGTTGTAAGGCGGATGCTGGACGTGGTCAACCTGGGGCCCCTCGAATCTCAGGTGGGCCAGGCTGCTGTCCTTTGTCCCCAGCAGGTGTCCGGGAGGTTCCCTGCTGGTGAAGGGTGGGCCTACAGGTCCCAAACACTCAGGCCGAGATGCTGGTTTCCGCAAAGTTCCCGGTCCCAAACAGACCTGGCCAGATGCGGGTCTCCAGGAAGTTCCCTGCAGGTGAAGGGCAGGCCTACCAGTTCCAAACAGTCAGGACAAGATGCCAGTCTCTGCGATGTTCCCAATCCAAACAGCACAGGCCAATCTGCTGGTCTCTGGGAGGTTCCTGGTCCCAAACAGTCAGGCCCAGATGCTGCTCTCTGGGAGATTCCTTGCGGGTGAAGGGCTGGCCTATGGGTCCCAAACAGACCTGGCCTAGTAAACCCTTTCATCCTGGTAAAAACCATGAAGTGAATAACTAAGAATGAGCTTAGTTTTACTTTTTCACTGATAAGATAATGTCTTTTATTTAGCCTATATATTTTGAAAAATATGAATCAACATTTTCAAATAGTTTTCACAGCACTATGAAACATACTTCTTTAACCTTAAATATCCACTTCTCTTTATCCAATTTTATCACTCTGAAAGAAAATGCTGTTTCCTTTTTAGTTTTTCTAAGAAGATGCTTTGTATTATTATTTTAAACTTTGCTTACTTGCAACTTTTGATCCTCATAGAATGTTAATGCCAAAATCTTGCCATAAAATTTGCATTTCTAAACCAAGTAGATGTTTGGTAGAAGACACACAATGGCAACTGAACAAAAGTGTAACTTTAGGCCATGAATTGAGCCAATGTAATTATAACTCTCACTTATTAAGACACCAATCTGTTTTACCAACCCCAGGCCTTACCTTTCCACCAAACCGGCCTAGGTCTCCTAAAGCAACTGTGAATGGAGTTGAAGCAGGTAAGGAACGTCCAGATGTGTGGCTAGGGAACTTAATTGACAGAGATGCTGGTGGGGAGAGGGTACCCCATAGTCACAACTAGCGTTGGGTTAGGGTAAATGACAGGGTAGCATTGCTGTTGGGTGTTGGGTTGGAGTTAGGGGTTTAGACTTGGGTTTATGCTTGCTGGATAGTTTTATGTTAATGTAAGATTTTTCACAAAATGTTGGAGTTTTTGTTATGCTTGGTATATGATTAGGGTTAGGATTCTTTGTTTTGTTAGGTTTATCACTTACATTTAGTTTAGGGTTAATGTTCCACCAGGAAGTCAATGGATTTTTGCAGGATAATGGAATCCTTAGGCCCACTTCTCTTTTACCACCTGTGCTTCCGGGCAGAAAAATTCTTTTTCTAATTGGAAACAGTTTTCTTTCTCTGGAGCTCACTGTGGAACAGTTCTTCATTGCCATGCTTTCCACAGATGTAAACAACACATTCATTTTTGTTGAATACATCTTCAGGTCTTCTGAAGAGCTGCCTAGGAATGGAAAGGGTGACTAGTAAAGTTAATCTGTATTCCAGTTTTTGAGGAAATGTCAAATGAAATTTATTTTTATATATAAATATTAACCATTGAATTTTTGTTTTCATCTTTGCTGAAGTGATTGTTAACTATTTTGAAAGCAAAATATTTGAAATATAACCTGCTTCACAAACAATAATAAAAATTTTATTGAAAGTATTAAAAATACACCAATTTGTCATTTGCAGAATCCGTGGCTTTTGTAGCAGAGTTTTGAAAATTTCCAGTGTTGGGAGACTTGAAGAATTTCCAAAAACTTTTAGAAAATGCATTTAGAATTCTCCTTACATGTTTTTTATTTTTATTGATTCACTCATGAAATATTCACAGAGTAACAACAGAGTCTTAGAAACAGTATATTGGGGAAAAATAACATATAATCACTGGTCCACTCTAAAAGGTAGACACTAAATGAGGTAATAAATAAACACAAACACTAATATTGTATCAGTAGTCTGTGGGGAGCAGACTTCAAAAGATGCTATGCATTATTTTATTTTTCAAATTAATTTTAAGAATTTTATTTTTAAATTTAAAATATCTTAAACTTAAATATTAAAATTAATGATAAACTTTAAAGTTCTCCCTTGTGAGAGTTTAATTTTGAAATTAGATCAGATCTTGAACACATATAATATGTGTATCTTATTTAATATCAAACTGATTGTTATATAAAGTATAGCTAAATTACTTTTAAAGTTAACAAAGCAGATGTTACTGTGTGTGTGTGTGTGTGTGTGTGTGTGGTTTTATGCATTCTTACAGACTTCATTACAAAATGAGTTTTAAATTCACAGCAAAATTGAGATCTGAGATGTGCCCTGATCAACACAATTGTAACATCCATCATGATCAGCATCCCTAGCAGAATAGTATGTTACTATTCATGAACCTATACTAGCATAACATTGTCACTCAAAGTTCATAGTTTTACATTAGTGTTCAGTCTTGGGGTCATATGTTCCATGGATTTGGACAAATGAATAAAGCTATACATTTAACATTGCATCACCATACAGAGTATTTCACAGCATTGAAGTATTTCTTGAGCTCTGGATTTCCTTAACTCCAGGCAAGCCCTGATCTTTCAGTCTCTGTACTTTTCTTTTGCTAGAATGTAGTACACTTGAAGCATTAAGGTATATGGTTCTTTTTAAAACATTTTCTACTGGTACATGTTTGCACTATATAATGTTTACATTCCTTGTGGGAAGTTGGTACATGTATATGATACACTTTAATTATTTCCCTTTTATTCACTTTCCTTCTCCTCTGCACACATTTGTTTATACACACACACACACACACACACTTTTTGGTACTTCTTTTCAGTATATAGTGTTTAATTTTCTTTATTGGAGTTGGTACATGTACATAACATGTTTTAATTCTTTTTATCCTCTGCTCTCCTCAGCTCTCTTCCCCACCCATCCTCCCTACATGCCCCTCTTGATTCTGTTTTTAGACTGGGTTCTTTCCTTTACTGACATGCATATAAGTTTCCTACACACTTTTTCGTGGCTTAATCACTCCCTTCTTCTTACCCATGAATAATCTTTGATAGTCTGATGGTTCCAATTTATTTAGTCATTCACTTATTAAAAGAGCTCTTGAATGTTTCCAAGTTTGACAATTATGCATAAAGCTGGGAGAATACTCATCTGCAGATTTTTATGTAAATATAAATATTCAGTTCTTTTGGAATTATATGAAGAAGCACAATTGCTGCTGAATATGTAGTGTGATTGTGTTTGTTTAATCATGTATAAACTGAGAAAAATTCCTCCAAAATTCTTATGCCAATTTGCATTCCCACCAGGAATGAGTGAAAGTTCTTGGTGTGCCACATCCTTAACAGATTTAGAATTAGTGTTCTGGATTTTGGCCATTCTAATATGTATGCAGAGGTCTGTAAATATTGTTTTAATTCACAGTTTCTAGTTGACATAAAATGTGGAGAACTTTCCACATACACTACTGTTTACCATTTGTATATCTTCTTTGGTGAAGCAACTATTAAGGTCTTTAGCTCAGTTTTTAAAAACCTTAGTTTTCTTATTATTGTATTTATAGAGTACTTTGTATGTTAGATATGAGTCTTATATTAGATTTGTCCTTTGAAAATATTTTCTTGTTGTTCTTGAATCATCTTTCCATTCTTTTGACAATTTCACAAGGTAGAAATTTTTAATTTTAATGAATACAATTTATTTCTCTTACAGATCATGTCTTTGATATGATATTTAAAAATTATCATCAAATTCAAGACACTTAGATTTTTTCTTTCATCTCTTAGAAGTTTTATAGATTTTCACTTTATACTTATGTCTTGTTAAGCATTTTACATTAACTTATAAATTAAAGATGTAAGTTCTATTGCCATAGTCTTTCTTATTGCATGTTCATTTGTTGAAAAGTTTCTCTTTCCTATTGTGTTGTCTTTGCTCCATATCAAGGCCCACTTGACTATATTTCTTTGGATCCATTCTTGATCTCTCTGTACTCTCTCACTGATTTATGTATCTATTCTCTATCAACATCACACCACCTTTTAGTGTTTTTTTTTTTTTTTTGTACCAGGGATCGAACTCATGACCTCGGGCTTGCAAGGCAGGCACTTAAGCCACTGAGCTAAATCCATCACACCACCTTGATAGCCTTCTAGTATGAACTACAGTAGCGAGAGTTAATTCATGTACATTTACCAGCATACTCGGAATTGACAAGGTGACTGGTTTTCCACTTGATTTGGGCAGTCTTAGTTAAAATATTAACAACTTATTTTGTAAATATAAACAAACTTTATCTGTATAGAAAGACAAAAGACACAATAGTTAACTCCTTGTTTACTGAGAAGAAAAAAATTAGACTGACACTACTCAATTACAACACTTGTTAAATATTTTTCTTATTATTTTTCTATACCATTTCATGTATTTTGGCATGGTAGCCTTACACTGCAGAGAAATGACTTTAAATCTCTTCCTTCAAAAAGCCAGAACTATTTTTTTTTATTTTGAAAAGAATAAAACCAAATGAGAAAGAAAACAAAATGGGGTGATTCAAAACAAAAGGATGGACATAGTACATGATTAAAACCACAGTACAAGGTGACCTACAATGGTTACTATGATGTCTCTTGTTATCTTTAATAGAGTTGTCTATATCGTCAGGCATAGTGAAATTGAACATAGCAGTACAGAACAATATCAATAAAAACAAAACATTGGAGACATTATAGGACTTCAAAATCAGGTAATAGTCAAACCAGAATGGGTATCCTAGAGAATCTTGTCATCTTCAGAGTAGTTGTTTATACTCTCAAACTTGATACTATCAAACATAACAGATTCGAATAAAGCAGTCAAGCAAAGACAGCTAAACAGATTCAAATAAAATCAGTCACAATAAGACAATGTAAGTAATACAGGACTAAGACTATTAACAGATTAAGTTAATAAGAAATTAAAGATGGTTACTGTAGTATATCCTGGTATTCTTGGAATAGCTGTCGGTGCCCTCAAATCTAGTACAAGTAGACAGACTAGAACAGAATATAACCAAACTAAACAGAGTAATGAGAACAATGTGAGTTTTAAATCATCATATACTATTAACAATGTTCTCTACCTTCCCTTTTTAGACAATTTCTCCCCTTTCACTTTCACAGGGTGCATTGTATACTTTGCATCCCACTAACTCCTTTAGTTTTTAGATTACACAGGCAAGCTGCTATTTACCTAAGTGATTCTGAACCTTTTTAGCCCTGAGCTTGATTTTAAGTTGTATTCCTTTACCTACAAAAGCTTCAAGGTTTTCCTTCTTTGTAGCTGAGTAGTTCTCCACTGCATAAAAGTGTCATGTCTTTCCAACATATCTGCAGCTTCTGGGCGAGCTACCCCTGTTATTCTCTGGTTCTCTGTCACATAGAACATTATTTTCTCATCTTTGATTTTCAGTCTGTAAATCCTCGTTCAAGTTGAGTATATTTCCTACACAGAGCATCTCAATGGACCGTATCTCCTAATCTACTCTACCTGTGTTTCTTTTTGTTAGTGTATCAAGACCATGTATGCTAGTGGTTATAGCCAACCTTCTCTGCCTCATCTCTGCTATACCATTTTTCTGCTATTGGTTGTCTGCCTTTCCCCTTCATTTCACTGTCTGCCCTGCTCATTGAGGTCTCTCTGCCACTATTCCTGAATTGTTGGATTTTTTTTCTTTCTCTATAATGTCCTTCAGTATTTTTTGTAGAGTTGGATTGGTGGTCATGAACTCCCTCAGTTCCTCTTTGTCATGGAAGCATCTTGCTTCTCCACTAATTTTGAGAGATAGTTTTGCAGAGTACATCAATCTGGGTTGGAGGTTATTTGCTTTCAGGACTTGGAATACTTCTCTCCAAGCTCTTCTTGATTTGATGGTTTGAGTCAAGAAGTCTATTGTGATTTTGATGGGTTTTCCTTTATAGGTGATCTGTTTCTTTTCTTTGACAGCTTTTAATATTCTGTTCTTGTGTTGAACTTCTGGGATCTTGATTAGTATATGTCTGGGTGTAGCTCTGTTTTGGTTGTAGCTGGCTGGAGTTCTGTATGCCTCATGTATCTGAATATCATTTCCTTTTCCTATGCTTGGGAAGTTTTCCTTAATTATTTCTGTGAATAGTCTTTGTATTTTATATGTATTTACCCCTGCTTCTTCCCTCACATTTTTTATTCTTAAGTTATAGATCTTCTTGTCATCTTCTAGCCTTTGAATTCTTACTTCCTGTTTCCTTGTTATTTTTAAGAGATCTTTCCTTTTGTGATCACACATTGCAAACCTGTCTTCAAGTTTTGATAGTCTATCTTTAGTTTCTTTCAAGCAGTTTTGCCAGATTTCAATGGAGTTTTTAATTTCCTGATAATCTCTTTGAATCTGTTTCATGTATTCTAATTTTTTTTTATATTTTTCATTGAAGGTTTCCCTCCTTTTTCTGTGCTCTTTCATTTTTCCATCTGTGTCTTTTTTTTTTTTTTGGTGGTAACAGGGATCAAACTCACGACCTCACACTTGCAAAGCAGGCGCTTATGCCGCTGAGCTAAATCCCTAGCTCCATCTCTGTCTTCTTGAGAGGTGCTTAGTATTGCTTTTATTAATCTTCTTATATTTTATTTTACTTGTATTAGTATTTCTGCTTTGAGTTCTTCTATAATGTCACAAAGATATTTCTTTATGTCAGATGATGTTACTTCTGATACTGCAGGCGTACTGCCCTCGATCTCTTCTGTGTTTACCTCTCCTGGACCAATATTATTTGGGTTGGAGGCTGGAGACTTTCTTTTTTTTCTTTCTCTTGCCATGTTTCTGGTTTCTTACAGACAAGTGTGCAGTAGAGGTCCCAGACCATTTCTGTATTGGTTATGATTACTCTGAAGCATGCAGGCTAGGGATTGCTGCCCTCTCTAGTCTGCTGTTGACCATTGAGGTACAAGCAGGGGCAGTGCAGGCTGGCCCCTCCTCTCTGAGCCTGTCAACCACCAGGGATCTTCACCACATTAGTATGTGCTGCGATGGAACTGTTTCGGGACAGCTTCAGGGGCAACTTCATCCCTGTCTACTGGATCTCACACAGGGGTGGGACCCAGTCCAAGCAATTCCCACCAATCTGCTCTGCTCTATAGGAGCAGCCAACTGAAGCTGCTAGAGTTCTGGGTTCAGGCCCGTCCTGCCTGATTCCAAAATGTTGCCCAACTGATCTCTTCCCTCCCACAGGAGGACCAAATTCCAAACACTCACTGTGGGCCTGTGAAGATCTCCAAGCCAGCTCCATTCTCCATTGCAATGCATCCCTCCACCAAGGTCCTTCGTCTTGCCAACCCCGACTTCACCCTGACCATAAGTTCTCAGACTCCAGCAGCGCCTTGCACATTGTGGGACTGGCTCCCATGACAGCACATCTGGCTCCTGCCTTGTGTCCATGTGTTTCTTTTCCTTTTTTTTTTCTTTTTCCTTAGTTTCTTCCTGGGTCATGAGAAACCCTCTCCTTTTGTCTGCTCTTCTCCATGATGTTAAGTTCTAGCATCTGAGCTGTTTCTCTCAGAGAGGCTCTTTACCTTGCTGCTTATCGATCCGCTATCTTCCCAGCTCTCCCCAAAAGCCAGGACTATTGATCTACTGCCTAGCTCAGGTTCATTTGATGCTATTTATTTATTGAGTGATTATTAAGTGCCAGTCATTATGCTGAGAAGAGGAAGTTAGACCTGATATCACTAAAATGTTTCCTGGAGTTTTTTTTTTAACTGCATATTCTTAGGAATACTTTAAGTAGTTTTTGTAAGTACAATAAGAACTCACCTAAATATTCTCAAAATTAAATAGAGTATAATAAAAGAAGGGTTGTATGATCTATAATAATGGATAGATGACAGTATAAAAGAGTGACTATAAATACTGTACCAGTGGAAAGCTGGTCTAGAATCCATATTCAGTGATGCAAAAGGCAAGAACACAATAAGGACACTTTGACTTGAGAAATTATTAGTAATCTTACTCAGCCTAAATATGCAGAGAAGACAAAAGCAAATTAAACAAATTATAATGTTGTGAGTTCAATGAAAACAGTAGGAAAACACAATGTTTTGAGGAGAAACACAGCAACCTCACATTTCTATCATATTTAATTCCCTTATTATACAATCCCTTTGCACACAGAGTTTAGATTCTTTTTTGCTTTTGCATCAATTTGTGAGTCAAATTGCAATAAATTTGAAAAAACCAAGGGAAATATTTCCTTCACATACATATGAGTGTACAGGTATGATTTCTTAGAAACAATGCACTTCCAGGAAAGAGCCAGTGCCAGGGAGAGAAAAGACATAGTGGTGTGCAGGCATCTGCCTGTATTTATCAGGTTCCTCTTTGTGGTGGCTTTGACTGAGTTTTCAGTTGTATGGTTAGCTAGTAATATGAGAATATAATATAATGGAAAAGTCAATAAATGTTCAGTTCTACACCAACAAATGTTGTATTTGTGCCAAAAGATATGGCTTATGTTTTACATTATTCACAAAATGATATCATTTAAAATAAGAGTGTGGAAAAAAGAGAGTGACTATTAGCATATCTCACTGTTATAGATACAAGAAGTAATTTTTAATAAAGACACCTTGTGCTTTAAAGGAGAATATAGCTTCCATTATCTTTAATCATTAAAAATAAATCCCATAAAAGCAATTTCTATCTACATGTATATTTCCTATTATGATTGTGTAATACATATTTTTACTAGCAGTTTGATCATGTCTAACCCTTTCAAAGCACCTCAGATGAACTTTTTAAAATTATTTATAAGAAAGCTGAATGTGTTTGAGCTTCAGTGCATGTGATAGTCATCTTTGACTGTATAAGTGAGACCACAGAAAGATTGTGCAGCCCTGATCTTACTGCGATCAGTAAGTTTGATATCATCAAAGTTACACTGCAAAAACTCAAATATTATGAGACCTTGTGTTTATATCTTCTGCTATTTCAAATTTTGTATAGAGGTGTCCTGGGCATTTTCTGTTAGTATTTGGAATCTTTACCACCTATTGATGATTTCTTCAGAATGAAAGTGTGAACACCTGCAGCGTTGTCAAGAAACATCACCTTCATTGTTGCATGTAAACTTTAAGTTGAATCAGTTAGGTGCACTAGCAGGAGATTTGAAAAGTTAAGAGCCTTTCTAAGACTTTAGGTTGACTGTGGAAAGGTGGTGAAATGTCAAATCTCTGAATCTTGTATAGTAAACAAAAACTTGGATTTGTAAAGCTTTTACCTTTATTTTTATAACTTACAGTCCCTTTGATTGTATCTACTCCCTTTGCAAAAATCAGAGGTAATTTCTATATTTGAACTGAATTGTGAGTGATGATATGATACTATATGATATGAGTCTCTAATTCTATGTAAAGCTGTTAGGCCATTGTATATAAAAACACTGAGTTCTTTGGCCTTGTATATGGTATTCATTTATGATTAAAAGTCCACTGGAAAGTTGAAAATCATACATAATTTCTAACATATTAAATATTTTAATGATTCTAAAAAAATTGTATTATCAACTTTTTATACAAATTCTTGATTTTGAGCTATATGGATAGAACATTTATGTTCTAATGTAAAATGAGTTATTATCCTAAATTATTTTTAAATTTTTAAAATAAATCAAAACTAAAACATATCATGCTTTCTTAATTTTGTATGTTTGTTGTTTTTAAATAGGTGACTAAAAGCATCTAATTAATGGTAGTATTCTCAATAATAATGAGAAAGCTTGGTTCTAACATCTTTGCATTCTTTGACATTTAACTTCTACTCAAACTATGCTCCATCAGCATGTTACTTGCATTGTTACTACAAATAAAATATGTATACCTGGAATGAATGTAGAATATGTGAAAGGAATAAAGAATATGAACCAAGAAAGTAAATCTTTTTGGAACACAAAACCTTCCTGTGCAAAATAGCAGCAATGTAGCTAGTATAAAGGCAGTTAATAAGTACTTACTCTATCAAAAGAATACATTCTTATTTAAAATTCTAATCATATTTACAAAAGGAAATATGAAAATGAATCTCTTTCACAAGAGAAGATACAGCTCATAATCAATAGAAACAGGTCTTCCAGAAACAAAAGAATTATTTCTTTAATATACAGAGATGAATGTTTAAATTTTTAAATATACCATTCTCCATCACATGCATTTAATTACACATTTTCCTTAAAGAATTGCTAATGGTATACCATCAGTTTAAGGCAAAATGTTTTCATTATTAATCAATGCAAATATGTTTAATATCCACTATTTTCTTCTTTCATGATGTATGAGAAGTATACTTCTTAATTCTTATTTTCCAAACATACTGAATTTCTTAACAAATTTTTATTCTGATAACACTTTTTATTCTGATAACAATTTTTATTCGATAACACTTAATTGTTTTGTGGTATTTCCATCTTCCTCATGACCATTCATATTTCAGTCACTGCAGTGCTCAGCTCAAGGGAATCCCCTAACTTATTCACAGTCTCTCCCTACATGCAATGATTAGCAAATGTATACAAAGATAAATTACTGAAAGTTTTAGGATTATGGGTTGAATTGTGGCCCATAATTTGTTCATGAGTAAGATTATGAGAGAAGAGAGACAGAGACAGAGACATAGAGACAGACAAAGGCAGAGATCTGCGTGATGCATCTATACAACAAAGAACACTAAATATTCCTAATAGAATACTAAAACCTAGGAGAGAGACATGGCGTGGATACCTCAGCAACCTTTCAAGAGAAACTAATGCTGTTAATACCTGAATCTTATATTTCTGGCCTAAAAGACCATGGGATAATACATTTCTATTGTATGAGCTATTGTTTGTGTTACTTTATTATATTATGCGTCCTTTAGAAAACTAAAAATACAATGAGATACTGATATTTCTACTATTTTGTGGAATCCATTTTTGCTCCTAGTAAGACCTTTTGACATAAAAACTTCCTTCTCAAATACTAAAGTAGCTACACACTTTTTACTTGTTTTCTATTGATATTTATGAATGATAGTGATGTGGTTTTCTCCTCCAAGACAAGAAATGTTTTATTTATTTCATTAATTTACAATCTGAGTTAATTGCTATTGCTCTGTACTAATCTAATTGTATACCCTTTTTCACATAACTGTTACATTTGCATGACTAATTTTTAAACATGTACATATATATTTATACTTTTATTGTTACTAAGTACTTTTTCATCCTGGATAATGTATCCTGAATTACTTTCTTTTTGTCAAATTTCACTCTAGAATTCCTTATATCCTTTTCTTTTGATGACAAAATTTCTAATTTCATTTAAACTTTTTTCCACTTTTCTTCCTTTCTTGAAACATGATTTTATTAAGTGTATATTCTATGTTGGTCATTTTCTCTGAGCATATTATAAATATTTTTTCTTTGAGCTCTAGTTTCCTTTCCCTCTTCCCTTCAACCTGCCATTTGAAAATCAGTTTTACTTTAACTGTAAGTCATCTAAAGGGAAGATATCTTCTAGTTCTGAATTTGGAGATGTTATTCACACATTTTTTACCCTGAAGTTATTTATCAAATATAAAGTATGGTTTTCTTTTGATATAACTGGGTTTGGATTTGTTGGTCTTGCATTCAAGACTAGATTCTTTCATCAATTCTGGAAAGGTTTCAAATATTTTCTCTGAACTATTTTTTCCCTTTGCTTCTTCTATCACATTTTCTGAGTACATACTTACTCTTCTTAACACATTTATTTTGTATGAAATATTTCCTAAATTTTCCCCATGCCAAATTCTGGATTATCTTGATTTATTTTCTAATTCAGTAGTATCTTAATTTAGCTTTCATATTCTTCTTATATTGTAGATAGTAAGATTTTGCTCTTGCAAGTTAAATCTCATTCTTTTAAAATCTTATTAGCTATACCACTTTCTAAATTATAATTTCTTACTGATATTTTGTAGTGTATCCATTATCTGGAAAACATTAAATTAAATTACTTTAGAATCTGAATCTGATGATCCTAGTACAGTCTTCGCTGGTTTGTCTGTATTTTTGCTCTTTATACAGTTGTACTGGGTCCACAAACTTAATCTGTTGCCTGATTTTGGAGGAGATGGCCATGATCATGCTCCTCACTTAATGTGGAGTTTTAGAAGTGAAGTTTTTGCAAATTCTTCTGTTTGCAAATCAAATTGTCCATGATGTTTGTGAACCGAGGTATTACTAGAATATGCTCTATATTCCTTTGTCGTTCTAAGTATATTTACTCTCTAGTGATATGGAAGATTTGTTTTAGCATCCATTGATGGCTTCCTTATATTTACCTTTCTCAGAAAAAAATCTGTGCATCCCCTTTCTAGAACATCTTTAAAACATGGAATGTAAGGAATATCAGATGTAGTGACAACTAGTCCTTTTATCTTTATCCTCTTTCTCAGAGCACAGAATTTTTGAAACAGCCTTTGTAGACAGAGCTCTGGTTCACTGCTTGCATTTTGTGGACATTTGGTTTTTATTTCTTGACCTTAATCTATCATGAGGTTACAAAAACAAAAATTTAAGTTTTCCAGATCAGAAAATACATTACCAAAACAGAGACTTTTCTTTATAAAATTATATTATTGTGTTCTCACACTTACCTGAGGGTTGATATGGTACTATCTTACAGTGATCTTGACAGGATTTAGAAGGTTTTAAAAAATTAAAATTTCATTCACATTTTTATTTTTAGCATAATGTGTAGCATGACAAATTTCTCTCATCACAAAAAATGGAACTCCCACTATTAAGTCTTTTAATCTGTAGTTAAAATTTTTTGTTCAGGGATTTTAGGAATTATATAATCAGAATAAAACTTTTCACAAAATTATTATGGATGCATAAATGTACTTCATAATAGACATTTATAATTACTAGACTATTTGATGACTTATTTCTTATTCATGTCGTACTTACCTCTTAAATAACTTTATATGCAACAATGCAACTACTCTTTATAACCCCGTGAGCAGGACCTATGTTTTATTACTATATACTTTATGGCATAATGCTATGTGCAGACCTCTAGACCCCTAGATATTGAATCACTTGGATTCCACACTTCTTCTATAGCTATTTTGTGACTGCTACAACTTCTGGGACTGCAAATGTCTTATTTGTAAAAATAATAATACTGTTTCCCTTGCTAGAAATTTGAAGATTGGTTTAGCTAATAAATGAGGCCATGGAAAATTACATAATAAAGTTACATAATAAAGATAAATCATTGTTATTTTAAATACCTGCCACAGTAACAAATACTGTAACTTTGGCAAAACATGATATAAGTATTTAATTAATGATACATCAGCCATAGTTTTCCTGAGACTGGAAAATAACTGCATAACAGTAACTCATATAGTTAATAGAAAATAATCCCTGCAAATTATAACAAAACACAAAAGAAATGGATTCCATTTAAAAAGTTAGCCAAACAGTGAACAAGTTAGAGTCTAAATCACAGCTACAAAACATACAAAAAGCTACCAAAACCACTATGAAGTTTCTAAAAATTCTCTTCGCATACAATAGATAACATGCTTTTTATGTTATTAAAAATGCACTAAAATGCATCTCACCCATTTTTTTTTTGTATTAAGAGTCACACAATACCAGGAAATCTATTTTGTTTAGTACTGTGTAGAAAATATGACTTCAGATAACTAAAGTTCACATTAGAAAAAAAGGATTAATTTAGGGCAACATCATTAGAACACTTTCTAGGCCTCATTTTGTAATTCTAATCTAATACATATGTGTTTCCAAGAAGACAAAAAGAGCACTTTCTCAGCACAATTTTCAGGTCTTAACTCCAGTGACTTGGACCACACCAAGCCTGAGCTGATCACTTATCAAATCACACATTTTTCTTTGTTCAAATATAAAAGTTTAAATAAAAGCTTGTAAAGAAAAATAACCATCAATTCATGAAATGTCATCAGTGTTTCCATTTTGGCAGAGAGAGACAAAATTAAGGGGATAAATGATGATGATTTGGCTGTTTCCTTTCTGTTACATAAAAATATTAACAACTTATAATAAATTCTAACTGTGACCAAATGTAATACTTATTTCAGTTTTTATGCCCTTAACATTATCTGTGAAACAAGAAAGGTGTGTTTCTCCTCGTTCGTATAATATGGCTCATTTTCCCTATTAAACTGTGCTTAAACACTTATTAAGAAATCTAATTATAATGGACTACTAGGATTTGTTTGAAACAGATATTAAATTTGTGATGTTGTTGTATTTTATTATCCTTTTTCTAAAAATTTTGTAAAGATTCTGTTGTATTAACCATTAACATGTACCTTGTTTTTTTTAACGTGATGCTATTTTATGTTTAAGATAAATAAATTCCCTAATTCATATCTCCCCTGGGTTTATTCTGAGACCAATTTTATTTTACCATGGGAGAGTAACTTAGTACACTGACAAATTAATGGTAATATATATTCATAAAGAATATTTATTTATATATTTAATTAGAGCTTGCTATCAAAAGACTATCAATAATAAAAGAAAATGCATATGACATTTATAAATTTAATTGTGTTCTAGATCCTCAAAACTCTTATAAATATCTTAGAAAAGTAATTTTCAAGCTTTCAGTATTGAGACATATAAATGAAAATGATAATTTTTTTAAAAAAATCATTAATAATTGAGAAGGGCTGAAAACAACTGTTGAAAAACCCACAGTAAAACTAAGACTCAATATGCTATTTTCATACTACCATTTTCAAAAGTAGATGCTAAGAGCTGTGAAAGGTATGATGCTTTATCCTGTCGGTAGCGTGACAAGTTATTGTGCCACTGTTCATGTGTGCTGAAAGACGACACCAGACTTTTGGGTCAGACATAGGACTTCGCTACTCGTGGCTTATCAGGAACAGAAGCTTCGTGCATCGCACATGTCCTAAAATTCCCTAGGGCTAACCTAAAGCAACCCAGACAGCTACATACTTAACAGTTATGTCTCATTTGAGGGACCGTCAGTGTATTGAACATTTTTAAAAAGCTAGTACCAAACTGCCTATCTTATCTTTGTTAAAAGAAGACATTATCTGTATCATTCTGGTCAACAAACAGATCTGTTTGGGGCCTTCGGGGGAAACACTGTGTTTATCTGCCATACTGTGCCATATTGTTTTAAAAATCCTAGAAAAATTGTGAGTTCTGAGACTCCAAAACAGAAGATGGCAAAAATACCTAGGATGAATCATCTCCCAACATGTGTCATACTTTATTCTTTCAAATATTTCTTAAATTTTTGCAGTGTATAAGCTACTCTTTGTTTATGCTACATCCCATGTTTACACCTAAGTTAAGCTCCTCTATGATTAATAAATAAATATTCTGAAGCTAATAGTGTAACCCACTGACAGGAAGATGGGCATATTTTGAAATTTTATTTTTGATATATGTAGGACTACACTTTAGTCTTAGATCTTGGGGTCTTTTCTACCCTACATGACTGAATGTACATAAGTTGATAGACACTAGTATTTAATTTCAGTACATTGTAGCCAAGTAGGGCAGTATGCAAAATTTTCCCCCAGTCTCTACCAAACTAAACAATGGAAATAAAATGATAAGCCAGAGAGATAGGGGATTTGTCTTTATAAAGCATGTATAACAGGTCAACACCTTTAAAGAATTTTTTTTTTTTTACAATTGGAAATGTTCAGTGTTTTGTGAAATTGCTGTTTATGTTTTACAGTCTTGGATGGACTACAGTTTTTATGAAAGCACTAAGTCTACTGTCATTAATGATATTTCTACACACAGTTTGCTGTGCTGTCATTTTCTGGCCCTATAACACATCATAAAATCCATCTTCTTTTCCCTCTTAAAATAGTTCATTGTCTCATCAAATAATGTTGCTTTGTTACAGCATATTTAACATTACTTCTCATTTATTTGAGAAGATTTGTTTCTTTTATGAAAAGGGAGTCTGGAACTACTTTCATCACTTCTCTGAGGCTGAGACAAAGAGGAAAACAAATTATTAACCATAGAAAAATGCTTCCCCTCCATAATTTGATCTGTTTTTGAACATCATTTTGAGTGCTTTTCTTCTTTTGATCAATAATGATTTCTAAGCTGAACTGGAATATTTATAAGATATCTCTAACCATTATCACACAGTAATTTTAATCACATTTTTCTAAAAAACTTACAAGATCTCTTGCTTATTTTAAATTTATTTGGATTCCCTTTTGCCTTATAGTTTATTTAATTATAAGTATGGAGATCACAACTCAAGAGGAAACATCTCCTGACAGTATTTCCACATGTGCCCTATACCATATTCAGCAAAATTCACCTTGATAAAACTACCCTGCTGCATGCATATGTGTATATATATATATATATATATATATATATATATACTTTATCTACCTTTCTGTATTAGCCCTAATCAAACTATTAATGATTATAGTAGATGACCCAGTAAAGGAAATGGACCAAAATAGTGCAAACAGAGACTGAAGCATTACAATGGAGTACTACTCAGCCATAAAGAAGGATAAACTTGAGACTTTTACAGGTAAATAGGTACAACTTGAAGCCATACTCATAAGTGAAATAAATCCGACTTACATGTGTAGACATTATATTGTCTCCCTAGTTTGATAAGCTAAAAGTGTAAATAAGACCCAATATATACAACAGATATTGTGTAATAGAAAGAAGCTGATCAAAAGGAAGAGAAACTAGGGTGAGGGAAAAGAGAAAAGAAGGAAGGGTTATATATATAAATATATATATATATATATATATATATATTTCTCTTATTTCATCAAAAAGAAAAGTTTATGCTAATTTTGTGTAGGCTACCTTTTATGCCTATATCTTGTACTCTGAAAAATTATTTTGAAGATAACAATACACGATGTATTAGCTATTGTTACCTTTCTATCATCTTGTTTTGAAATTTTTTAAAATTATTTTTATTGTTTTTTTTTTCCTTTTTAAAATAAAAAAAGAGATCGAAGAGAATAGCCACATTCAGTATAGTAAAAAATAATTAAGGGATACACACAGGTGTTCTAAATACATTGAGGCAAATAAACAAAATACACATTGGAATTTATAGAGAATTGCAAGATCTCCAAAATATTGCATTCCCCAAACTGTTTAGAAACTAAAGGACTAAAGCAATAACAAGAAAGTTTGAAAGTCTGCATAACAAGTATTAGAGTTAAAAGAAGTGATTCCCTTCTGTAATTGTCAAAACAGTATTTGAGATTAGGTACAGAGCCATGAATCTGGAAGTAAAATCCTTAGTTCATTGTAGGAACTGACTTTCAAGTTTCCAACTTGCCTTCTGTACAAGTTACAAGTGGGGAACCTATAAAAGTAGTAATTTTGCATTAATGAGAGAAAGAAGTGGATATCTGGGCATGGCCCCTTATGTGTAAGCATTAGATCCCAGCAGTTTTCCTTTTAAACTCAACTAATGTTAATGGAAATTTAAAAAAAAAAAAAAATATATATATATATATATAAGTCAAACTATACTAACTTGAAATACTACAGTATCTTTGAATAAGTACGTTAAAGAATGAAGCTAGGAAAAATAAACCTTATGTTATATTAAAACAGTTTATTTTTAAATGGCCCAAATGTGTGAACTTGTTTTCAGCACTATAAACAGTATAAGATAGCTTTTGAACAGCAAAAGATAGCTTCTGAAACATAAATAATATGCCAGTGATGATATTCATTAAAATTCTGGAAGAGAAACTAATTTATTGAAAGATGCATGTGATACAATTTCAGAGGATATTTCAAAAAGTAGCCAGCATAAAATAAGTTCATGTTTTAATTTTTTAGATGTACTTCACAGGTTTAATACAATGTTTGTTAACTAAGTGATTACTAATAAACAGGTGAGTGTTAGCTGACTGTAGAATTCAGACTGATAAACTCACACATATCTTTGAGATTGTACTTGGAGTCTATATCTTAGGAAACAAGTTAATGCTAGTAATAAGTGGTACTCTATTGTTGCATGCATTCTTTTCTTTTTGTCCTGATATTGAATCTCTCCTACTCTTTGATTTTACCTTACGTATATAATTACTTAAGGCTCTATGTTATTAGTAAACCAAGAATAAAATTGACATCCAGAGTTCTAGGAGCATTTGCTTCACTCAATTCATTAATGTATACACTTAAAAAATAGTCTTTCAAGTTTGTAAAACCTGATTTCATCTTGATTATAAAAGTGTTGTTTTTAGAATAAGTTCTTTCTGTTAGAATGATTGAATTGGGAGTATCCCATAAATTCCTTTGATGACAGAGCAAACACTGTACTAAAGAATTTACATTTTACCAGAGTCTTCTTCGCAAATCTTCCAGTAGTTCTGTTTAAACAGATGTACCACAGATGTGGAAACATCTGGCATATCAGCACAATTCTGTCATGACTAGACTCAGGTTAGTGTTTTGTCTTTGTTGATTTCTAATTGTTAAACAAGGACTCTTCCCTGGAAGAAGTTAACGCATTGCTTCCAATGATATATTTCTCCTTGCTTTCCTTTTTATTTTTAATAAGTATTTTCAGATGTATTCACTGAAAATATCTTAGTACCCATAGTGACTTTTTATTTGTTTTGGAAATGGTTGTGTAATTTTCCTTGGCTTTTAATCACAAGGAACAGGTTGAATTCAGATCAGTAGACTGATTTCAGTTACTTTTGTTTTTCTCCGTGAAGAGTTTTGCCAGTCCATTAGATTACAAGAAACTTGCTCCCTTGTACCCATGAAGTATACTAGTCCATCAAGTTCTTGAGTCTTCTTTCGTTACTTAGGGTTCATGTGTATCCTTGATGGACAAAACTTATTTCCATGTTTAATTACTATAGAACAGTCTTCATCTGGCCTTTTTCTTTCATTAGGATAAACTATATATAGTATATATGCTGTGAATATATGGATAATTTTAGCTAAATGTTAGTTTAGAAGATGATTGAAATGTTTGGAAAATTTAAAGATCATGGATTTTGAAATATTATTTTTTTGGTACACACTTGTAAACCAAATAATAAAACTCTAAAATTCTTTAAAGTATTTATACATTTTTATGAGCCAGAAAACATTTATGAAGCCAAAAAAAATTTTATAAACCCCAGAGTCTGAATATCTATAATATTTACCCATATCAGAGCAAATTAATAAGATTTACAGCACTTTACAGAGTATGTTAGGAAATCACAAGGGGTATAATACAGATTGTATCATGTCATTCAGTGCTCAGAATTTGGGTGATATGTGGTGAAAATAAGAAACTTCTCAGTCATAAAGAAACTGAAGCGGCGTGACTTGAGGGACCAGCATGCACCACGGGACACTGTAAAAGTCTTCTGACAGTTAGCAAGATGCGCACTGTAATGAAAACAGCCTTAAATTATTACACCACACAAACAGTCTTAACCTGGGAAGAGGATAGCAAAACAGAAATGTAATGGGAAACTAGAACCTTCTTCTGCATGGCTCAGCACCATTTTTTTTTTTTTCAGGTGTATCAGCTACGCTCTTTGTTCATTTTTTGTTACTTTAGCATTTCTCATTGGAGATTATGGTACCAAAATGTTGTGTTTTCTCTTTGTTTATTTGCTTGCACTCCTTCAAAACATGCAATATTTGCCCTGAAAAGTTTGTTTTCATTTGTGTTTAAAATCAACAACACATTCACATTTAATCATATTATAGCAACCCTAAATATTAATTCTGGATCAGAAATTTATGCTTACTTCTTTTCCAACCAGAAGATCAACAACCATCAATCGTGAATTTGCACAGTATCACTACAATTCAAAAGCACCATGAGGGAAAGTTTAAAGTTTTCAGTGTACTACTCTCCTCCAATCTTCCTTTGTACATATTTTGTACAAATAGATTTTTTTCCCAACAAAATCAGAAGACTGTTACCATGGTGCACTAAAGAAGTCAAGAAAATTTCAAAACAGTCTGCATGGCAATCTGCACACAAGTGGGCTTCTCATTTCTTTACTATAGATACAAAGTCTACTTTCAAGTTTCCATCCACACTGTTTGCAATATATCTCCTCCTTTAAAAGCTGTTGATGTTAATGGCTGCAGCAGATTATCCTGAGGGTTCTGCAGAGATATCACTCCAGCGGTAGGTCCGTTCCTAAACATAGAGACTGAGAAAGTCTAATATAACAACCACGGAAACTTCTAATTTCTACTGTGTTGTAAATATTTGTGGTCCTACGTGGAGAATCTGGCTGCTTATGGAATGTGTTTGTCTTTTCACCTCTGAGATTATGAAGTAAAAAAATTTAAGTATTTCTATTATTCTTGATTCTCTGCATCTATGTCTATTTTAAATTTGAGACCGTCTCAATCTGTTTCTTTCTCTGCTTCCTCTCACTTCTCCCATGGGATTTTTTTTAATCTTTTACCACAAAATTTAAGAGTTTTCCCTCAGGTGCACCAGACTGATCACTATCTCTGACAAATGAGGACATTTCAACATTATTAGTCTGTCTATATATCAATAAATCTCTTGTCTGATTCAATCCAAAATGGATATTAAAAAAGTCTATGAAACCATATGTAAAGATGTCTAATTGAAACACTGAAGGAATTTACTTCCTAAATACTATTTCAAATAAAACTAAACTTCCTAAAGACTATTTCACATTATTACTATTTTTATATAACTTCTCTGTGCAGAAATATTCTTTGGTGGTACTCTCCATATAAATTTTAAGAGAAAAATAAGCAGAACTATTTTAAACCAATTACTTAAATCATAAAGAATCAGGGAAAGATAGAAAGATAGTAAAAGATGCAGAAGAAAACATCATCATAGGTAATGTTTGGCTACTTGGAGAGGTGAATGATAGGAATGTTCTTTTAGAGCAAAAAGTGGGTAAATTATTCATTTACATGGTTTCCAGTCTTAATACTTTGTGACTCTGATTCTCCATAGTCTTTATGACTATGCCTACTTCAATATCCAATATCATGTTTTATTGTTTCATAAAAATCATTCTTGTTATTTTGACATACTTTGATTCAACCGCAGTAGGAAATGAAAGAGAAGAAAAAAATCATGCTAATAAACAGAGAATCACTTTTTAATTCATCATTGTATTTTCTAGACCCAATGTAGTACAAGGAATGTATTTTTGGTGGCTTATTTTAGGAACAGAAAATTTTCTGAATTATTAATGAGAAAAAGAAAAACTACATAAAAATAAGAAAATTAAGGCTGAGCATAGATGCACATGCCTTTAATCCTAGTAACCAGTGAGGCTGAGACAATAGGATCACACATTCAACCTCATTTTGGAAAACTTAGTGACTTATCTCAAAAAAATTTATCAATCTTATCTAAAAAGCAGGGAGGTGCATGTGAAGGTAATTTTGTGCAAAGATGCTGGTTTCAACACCCAGTGCAAGAAAAATAAAATAAACTAAATAAAATAAAATAAAATAAAATAAAATAAAATAAAATAAAATATATAGCAAACAGTGTTTTGATTTTAACAACTGAGTCTGATTCAAATAGCTATAATTTAAAAAGTCTTAAATAGACTAAAAATAGATCCATAATAATAACTCATTAACTTACATTTATTTTGTTTAAAGGAATATGCAAGTTAGTGAATGGATGGCACTCTTAGTTAATGAGACTTGTTTTTTTTTCAGTTGGGAAGTGTAGTAGGAAAGCACATATTCTTTCCCTTGTGTGCCAATTTGTGTTACTAATTCTAAATTTCCCAATTAAAAGCACCTCTATGAAGACCTCTCAGCTACCATTTGATCATTGATAATGTTAAACTCATTTGTATTCTTAGAAAATCATCAAGATGTTCTACTTTCTGAAGTTTCTTTTTCTTAAATATTATGTATTGTCTTTGTGCTTTGGTTATGTGTACTTGCTCATAGGTAGCCAAGGTAATTTAATCAAACTATCAGCTTGTAACACTTAAAATGAACTGGCCATTATGCACACAATGAGAAGTGTCCTCACTACTTCTTAACCTGGTCCCTGTTTGGGCACCAATATACCAGGTCAAGTGAAGTTCTCAAAGTTCCCCAGGGGGCACTAGGATGGAGAAATAAAAATAGACAATATACAGAGATCCCTCCAGCTGAGGGGAGAAAGAACTGCTCAACCACCGCAGCATATTTGTTTATACATTATTGCACGTTGGTGTCTTGTGACACCCTTTTGCCTAGCAACCTTGGACTGGATCAGATTGTCTTTTGAACTGGCCTTGCCTCACTCTTACCCCCACATGTGTGATCAATTTCTAGCTTCAGCCTCTCCCCCTGGTATTTGTTTATTTTTAGGGTTTTTTATTTTTTGCACTGGGGATTGAACTCATGACCTTGTGATTAGCAGGCAGGTGCTTATGCCGCTAAGCTATCCCCAGGCCATACTTGTTTATTTTTAATGTAAATTTTTCTCCATTTAAGCTGCCGTTTTTTGAAGTTAGCCACAATTGTATTTTAATGAAGCTCTTCAAGTTCCTCAATTTATTTCTAAAATTTGGAGTTTTTTTTCCAAAACAAATTGGCATTATGCTGATAACTATATCCAAGTTCTTTTTCAAACTAAAGAATAAAACAAAAACACATTGTTTTCCAGTTCTGTGTGCTTGTTGTATTTCTGTATGAAACACTGATAATAGCAGTATTCTGAAATTAGTCTAATAGATGTTCTTTAGTACCTGCTATTTTTATGATGGTCTTCAATTTTTATTTTTAAAGTATATTTACATGTGTTTTCTAGGTCATACTTTGTGCAGAAACAATGTAATTACTTAGCTCTTAGCATCATCTTAAAATTGTCCTTATGATGATACACTTTGTGAAATATTTATCTATAATCTTACTTTAGATAATTTCAATTGCAGTAATTTGGGGAAGCTTTCATTCAGCATTAGTGCGTTATTAAGAGATAAAATGCTTACATTCTTGTTATAATTTAAGATTAAATTTATTTTAATAAATTCAATTTAATTGATCTTATTCAATCTGATACACACAGTTTAAAAATATTCTTTTCATTCTGTTAGTGTTTTCTACTATTTCTAATCATAACAAACTTAAAACACAGTCTACATTAAAATTAAATTTTAAAATGTTACTAATTCAGACAGGTTTAAGAAAACAAAATTGGAGACTCATCTGTCAATGCTTGAGGACTGAAGCATATTCATGTGGATCCACCTTATTTTAATTTTCTATTTAAGAACTAATCTTCTGTGACCCAAAAGACCAAGAAACATATGGAGCTAATGAGCAGACAAGTGGTTTGTTAAAGAGGAGTGAGTTGGTGGAAAACAAAAATAACAATTCAATGTTTGTACCATCCACAGTACATGAGTACACACATTCTTACCTATTCTTTCCTAACACCCCAAAAGTGTCCTCACCAATATAATGCAATGTGTATCATTTCTACAAGAACAGACAACTCAAACTTGAATACCAAGGTGAATATTTATAGGGTAGTGATTACACTGTTACATTGTTCCTTGCTCAGTCTTGAGCAATTCCAAGTCATGCTTCACATAAATAGAGCAACTGGAAGCTAAAACATAAACAATGAAAACTGTAGACATATGAAAAGGGATAAAATCCTGGTGGACACATCAACACTTTCAGTTATGAGATAAGTGACTTTGACTCCAACCCCAAATCTCTTTATGTTCTGTCAAATAAGTAGACTACATAATAGGACAACAATGTTATGAAAACTGCTTGTTGACTAAATGCCTTTACAATAAGGCAAGTGCGTGGAATCTACTTGCATAAACTGCGCTGAAATCAGTTCCATCACTCATAGGATCCTTGTCCAGTGTCTACCAATGTAACCTAAAAGGAACATAAATGAGAACCTCTGTACCTCCTGCTATTAGTTTGGATAGTTGCTGCCCATTATTTAGATTTTTAAGTGTTAGAACTGAGTAATCACAGGCCTTATTCTGCAGGCCTTATATTATTTCAATCATACAATTTCTTTAAAGCCTACATAAAATGTCCTTTGCTTCCATTTTGTGGGAAGAGGTGGCTAGCAACCAAGGTCTACCTCTTTGACTTAAGAATTATTGCTGTACTTAATCCTGACCTTTCATTGATAAACAGCCTGACAGGTTTTTCTTTCTAATATGCCTCAGAGTATTCTTATATCACTCCTTCCTTAATCCTCCTCATATTGTAGTCATGATAGGAAGCACATTAGATTGGAGATTCATTCCTTTGTCTCATGTCAAGAGGATTTGCTATGTATACTTCTTCTTATATCAGGATCCTGCCATTTCCAATCCTACTCATTAAATTTGGAATGTAGTAAGGGATCTATTTTCTGCATTTAAGTTAAACACAGCTCTATAACATTCATTACTTCCTTTGGACAAATGTGGTGTAAAAAGTTAATACATTGTCTCTGCTTTTGATACATCAACTTAAATGAAGTTTATTGCTTTCAAGAAGCATTTCAATGACCAGTAGAAGCTAGTTTCATCTCTCCCCTCTTTTTGGTTTTCATGGAGAATGGTGTTCTTTAAAAATTCCTTCAGTTGCCCTTTCCCTTGCACAAAGAGAATAAAGGCTAAGCTAGCATCATTGATCTCTTTTTTCTCTTGTAGTTATAGTTAATCTATCTGAGCCTTAGGTAAATTGACTTCCCCTTACTCCCTGTCACATCAAGCAAAGAAAGGCAGTGGCTGAGCATGCAGTTGCCTACACATGTAGGCAGCTCCAAAGTCAGTACCAGGCAAAATGAGTCCATACATCTGTTGTAACTATTACACGTAGCTCTGTTCCTCTGTCCAATATTAATAAGAAGAAATAGTGATTTTTTTCTTTTTTGTCTGATAATTATATTGTTTTTATTTGATTCACAACTCTAGTGGGAATACTTTGGGGTCCTTTGAATACGCAGATCTGAAGGAAAATTAAATATTGGCTGATGATTTGGGATATTATCTAGTTGTTCATCTAGTAGTACTGCTTAGTAGTTTCACCCAGTAACTCTTCATCAATATATATGGGAAATGCATACAAATTGTGGACACTGATGAAAGTAGGAAAATATTTTCTTATTTTTAAGGAGGGGTGACATACTCAGATTCAGAACAGAAGTCAAGAATAAAAACATCTGTAACACTTGTGGTAGCTTCAAATCCACTTCATTATGAAAGGTTTTAAATATTTTTCATCCTACTCATACTTGGGTCTTTTTATGAATACTATGCATTGAGTAGTGTGAGAGGAAATAAAATAAGCAAAAAGTAGAAGAATGGAAATGGAAAAATTATAGCATTGTAACCTTGCTCACTTTCATGCTAAAAGTAATTTAAATTTATTTTCTCTAATACTTTTGTATAGGAAGCTGTTTCATGCATGAAAATAGTTATTTTTCCTTTATTAAGATGAATATAATACTTGATACATACATCAATTCCATGTATTGCCTTAACTCTAAAAAATTTGGGAAAATAGATGATTATTTAAGCAACTCAGAATTATATTTTTATTATAATATCCAGGTAATTCACAAGTGCTTTGGGTTCAATTATCTCAAAAACTACCTTCCCATTTGTAATTTTTCTATATGACTTTTATATTTAAGCCATGATATATTTCTTTTTCTTTTGGGAGCATGGTCATCTTTTACATTTTTGTCTTCAATGCTTTGAAATTCAAGACAAATACAACATTTGAGATTTTAAAATGCATTTACTTTTTCTTTCCTAAGAGTTTCTGCAATTGCCTTCAGTCACTCTTTTGACATTTTTCCAACTTTCTTTTTCAGGTGTGCCATATTTATTAGAATGAAGCATGAAAGTTAAAAAGCAAAGAAAATTGTCCACTTAGGAGTTTCTGCAAAAAGAGAACAAATCAAAAATCCAGATGAATAAGGATATTTGTTGTATTTCATAGTTTAAAATTTCTCTTCAAGTAGTCAATGTTAACAAATGATTTCCAGTGGAAAGAAGAGTGTGGGCAGTGGGCATCATGGGTGTCTATGAGGGCAAGAGGACACAGTTTTGAGGGGATGTGATTACTTTCAATTTAGCTTCTGAGTTTGACACCAGCTTTCTTCCATTCACACTAAATACTGATAGATAGCATCAGGCAGTTCTAAAAATGGCTGTGCTCCAAGCAGCTCTTTCCTGTGAATGTGTAGTCTAGAGAGACACCAGAAAATGAGGAGCACTGCAGTACCCTCTGTGTCTCCATGAGATAAATCAACTTCAGATCAAGGCAGAGCAAGAGCATTCCTTAGTTTGTCCTTCTTTAGACAAAAGTGATGATAATGACAAGGATGACCTCTTTATTCCAGACAATTTCACGGAGTTTTCTGTATCTTATTGCCCCACTTTTAGTAAAAAGTAATTTTTTATACCACACTAACAAACTATGATTACTATGAAGCCAATCTAAAAGGGCCAAGAGCTCACAAAATAAAAGGAAAATAAAAGATATTCAAACATTCACGCATGATTGCTTGGTTACATTACAAATAGCCCAGCATTCATACACACCATCTTTTACATGCAAACTTGGAAGAAAATAATCCTAATTTCAAATTCTTTCCTAAAATCAGGTAGTGACGTGAAGTAATCATTTACTTTGATGGCGCTGATGTAGCATTTATATGAGTAACTTAGTATTTATGTAGACAAGATTACTCAGGACTAATGAGCAACTACTTTGAAGAAAAAGAGACATTATGGTATGCATTGCTGATTCCGAGTCATCATGCTGTGAAATCCACGAATGCTTCTATTCTTTATTCAGAGTGGTTTTAGTCTGTTTTGCATTGTTTAACTTCAACATACATGAAAGTGTGGACATTTTGAAGAGAGCAAGAGACATTATGGCAGCCGTTGTTGATTTTCCTATTGTCTGATTTTGAAGGCCTATAATGCCTTCATTACTCTGTTCTGATCAGTTTTATACTATTTGGTTTTGTATGAATTCATTGTGTGTGAAGATATAGCCAACCATTTAGAAGAAAACAAGAGACATTATGGTAGCCACTGTGGATCTCCTATTGTCTTGATTTGAAATCTGTGTCACTTACATTGTTTTGCTTCTGATTTGCTTTGGTCTGTTTTGTTATGTGTAGTTTTACCTTTTTTTAAAATAAAATAAAAAAGATTACTCAGGACTTTCTCTATGGTTTGTAAGAAGGAAATGGAGTAAATCTCATGCATCGACTTCAGACACAAACTATATAAACACGGCAATCTGGTAGAAGAAGATTCTGTGAGTACTGTACATATAAAATGTGAATTTTTGTACACCAATCAGTCAGTAATGTGCTATTGTGAATCATCTGATTCATAGCAATTTCTTTGCACAGGGCTTTTTGTTATGTATAATAGACATAAAAAATCTAATTTAATTGTTTGCTTTTATTAAAATCCCACTTTCAAAAAAGCTTATATTTTAAAATCATCCAGTAAAATATGAGAATTCATTTTAGTTCATGCAATCTAGCAAAAATTTGAAATACATTTTCAAATACTGTCTTTTGTTTGTTAGAGTTAAAATGTTAAGCTATTTATTGTTGTGTGGTACTGGAATTGAAAAGGACAACTGATAGAGACATAATTAAAATCTTGCCTGCCTGTTAAGAAACCTTATGAATTATTAAAATCCAGATCCTATTATTCTTTTTTAAATTGTTCTTTTTAACTTTTTGTTGCCACATGTGGCACCCGCGTTCAATTGCTAAGCAATTACCCTTTATAGGGTCAAAACAGCAGGTAAAGCACCCATATGGAAAGCTGAGATAAGAGCTGGTGGTTTAGCTTAAACAGCTGTTAAGCTAAGACATTAAGATCAGGTCCGGGAGGAAGCCATTACCTTGGGGCTCTCCAAACAGCTAAAAGAGATTTACTCTAGTACACTTTACATCAATTCTCAAATGCATTTCTGTATTTTTATAAAGCTTCATTCTCATTGAACTTTAAAGTGTGGACTTGCCTTGATATAGAAACATATATAAAATGCTGAATTAAAAATTGTATACAATTTTACAAACTGAAATCCAGGAACACATGAAATATATATATATATATATAGGCACACATTTTATTCATAGCTAAATGCTTGTAATTTCATCAAAATATGTTAATAAAATTATGCAAGTAAACCACACTTGAAGGATATTTTAGAGAAAAAATTCTGTGTATATTTATTTTTATGAGGTAATCTCTATTTCAAGAGGACAAGATTCGTTTTAGCAATACTTTTGTTTAAAAAGTCATAGACATCCTATCAAAGGAACTCGCTTCTTGAATGCTGTGATTGGACCTGACTCAAATATTCATAATTTTGAACTATCTTTTTCTAATATTGACTACTCATGGAGGAGCTAAACTTTGTTTAGACCTTTTAATACAGAGTAATTTATGCAAGTACCTCACCTGTTGGATTTTTCGATGTTGCAATATATCTTTAACCAGGGTTGAAGTGGGGATAGATAAAGCCATTGTATACATACAATAGAAGTTTATGAAAATGAAAGAAATATTCTGAAAATTAATCTTCCATCTAAATAATTATAAATGTACTAATTATAAGTAGTATTGACTCTTCCCATGTACTTATAGGAGAAGAAAATTCTTAGGTATTCTAGAGTTAAAATAGGTAGGGATGCATACACATTGCTGTGTCTACAGCTGAATCTTTAAGTACTAAAGGAGGTGGAATTGTAACAGTGTCAAGGAAAATATGAAATGTGTCTATGTAGTTAGCATAGATCCAACAGATGAATATAAGTATTAGATTACTCCTTCGTTTAGAAGCTAAAACCCTGAATTTTCATGATCAATATACTATGCCAGATCTGCAGAGCTGTGTTATTAAATTTTGCCAAAATGCCACATTTGTTTTGCTATTGCAATATCTGTCACCTTGAACATTTATTCAGTGAGTTAGGCAGTGCAATAGTGGGAAATATTACAAATGTCATACATATATATATGATATATAAATATTTATGTATATATAGTATGATTTATTGTGTAGTGTTAAGAACTGAGATAAATAGTTTTATATATTACTCCATTTAACACTAACAAAAACATAATACCACCACTACCATTTTTAAGAAAAACCTAGTGTCTAGATGGTTTTAAATAGCTTATATATAACATACCTTGTGAGTGGTAGAATTATGATTCTAATCCTTACATTAGAGAAAGTTGTCTATTCACTGGAATTTTACCTTCCAAGTATATGTGAGGTCAACAGTGAAGGACAATCATATAATCATGTGTTAACAATTAGTACAATTTTAGATATTTTAAAACATTTTTGCTGTACAAAATGATTGCTTTTTTATTTTTAGTTTTGATCATGTTGATACAATTTCAAAATTTGAAGTCTTATTTCTATCTCAATGTAGGACCTAAATTATCCACACATTAATTTAATTTAATTTAATTTGATTTGATTTGATTTGATTCAATTCAATTCAATTCAATTCAATTCAATTCAATTCAATTCAATTCAATTCAATTGTTTGTTTTGGTGCTAATATTGAACCCAGTGTCTTATACTACTGATACTTACTAATTCTAAATTGTTCTAACAATTCCTCAGTAGTACAGAGACTGTTCTATTCTATCATCTTTCTGTGAAGAACGACTCAAAGTGTTTGTACTTTGTCAGTGACACTCTCATCAGTTATAATTTTCATTCATTTCTTTGTTAACTCACAAGCTTTTATAAGTGCCTAAATTCTCTCTTTCTCTCTCTCTCTTCTTCTCTCCAAATCTCCCCCTCTTCCTTCCTCCAACTCCCATCTATTCACTCAAACAAGTTTTCAATTCCTTCTGAAATTGAAAAGTAAGATTCCTTCAGAATAGAAAAAGGGCAGCCATAAAGATCAAATGAATTATGATTATTTTTCCAGTAAATGAGCATATATCCTGGCAGACAGGGCACTGATTCTGATAAACATCTTTACAATGATGGCCACTCACCTTACATGCCTTCTGGTTATTCCAGAAGTATAAGTGCTCTTAGAAATGTTGTAAAACAAAAAACAGTAACAAATACTTATGCATATTACTTCTTTGCTTGGGGAAAATGATTAAGAAAAATCAGTGATTTAATGCATTTATAAAACTTTTCAAAAGTCAATGATCACATTCTACTTTTAGAGAACTGACAAAACTTTGAAGCAGCCTATATGTCCTGCAACAGAAGAATGGATAAAGAAAATCTATTACCTCTAAAAAGTGGAGTACTACTTGGCTACAAAAAATGATAAATGAGTCATTTGTTGGAAAACAGCTGCAACTTAAAAGCTTAATGTTAAGTGAAATAAATCAGATACATAAGAGTAAATACTGCATGATATCTCTCATATGAGTAATCTAAAGTAAAAGAGCAATATAATAGACAGATAAAAGGAAACAGTAGGATAAAATTTTTGCAAATGGGGAAGCAACAAAAAAGTGTTAGATGGGTTAAGAGGAAGTGGAGAGAGATGTAGAAATAAGATGCATTGAAAATGGACCACTTTAATAATGCGGGTAAAGGAATGGTGCCAAAGCTCCTGAAGAGTCAAGACTGAAAATCCAGAATATTAATTTAAAGTAGATTATTCATTAATTCATTCTCTGCAAGAATAATTCAAGTAGAATATCAAGGATCTGCAAAGGAAAGCAGAAACTGGCCAAGCCAGTTCAACTGAGTTTCCATGGTTGAAATTATGTAGGAATTAGTTAAGCTTGAAACTGAGCTGAAGTGTCTTACTGACCTCTAAAACTTAGCTACTTTCTCACCCTCACATTCCATGTTCTTTGAAAGGGAAGTGCAAAGTGTGAGCTCAAAAGACTCTGAGGAAAGTTAGCCCGTGATGGCTGTAAAATGGGGTTAACATAACCAAGGGCTGACGCTGCCTGGTCAGTGATTGAGTCCTTGCCGGGCCCAAGTGCTTTCAATTATCACACCATGAACAAACAAACATAAGCATGGCCACTCCAACACAGCTTGACCCAAAAGGTCATTAATGCAAAATTCCTATACCCAAGGGTGTTAGGCCCCTCTGAGTAGAGAGAACTGATGCCTAAGAAGCCCTAAATCCTTTAGGTAAGCCTGTCTCTGGCTGAGTAGTAGATACTGCATGAATTTACTTAATTCCTCCTTCAAGAAGATGAGGTATGGCACTCGGGCCTGGAAAGGTCTAATAAGCTGCCCAAATCCATACTTAAGAAGGGAAGGAACTATGACGGCAACGCTTATCCTTCATACTCCACTAGGTTCTGTCTACAGATCTCATTTGTGAATGCTATAAGCACATAATGGAAAGTAAAGGAAGGTCTAGATAACACCAGAGCTATCTCAAAAGCTGAAAAGACTGCACATTTTCTTTTACTTTTATTTTTTTCTACCAAGTTTGTCTTATACTGTGCTAGAAGTGATGTAGGTAGACTCCATCAGATCTTAAAATACTTTGGAATTATATGAATTACAAACTTTAAAAGGAAATTATAGATAAAAAAAAGTAGTCCAGAAATTAAGAAGATAATTATCTGAGGATTGGAGAAATTGTAATACTGGTGAGAAAATACAATCTCAATATTTATCCATATATTAATTATTCAGAGTGAAAATTTAAGAGAGGTTATTAATCCCTTAAATGTTTAAGTGCACAGATTTGGTGAATAGCAAATGATTCACTTGGCTGTAGAAATAAGCAGAAGAAAGGAGAATATATTAAAACTTTGGAGAGATGGGTCTAGAGAAAAGAAAAATAAAGTACCCCCTTTCTCTTTTGAAGTAGTGGGAGGTAAAATAATGCAGTATGCTATCCTTTAAATAGATATTTCAAGTTGTTTTTGTTGGAGTTTAGGAATGTCAAGACGTTCTTGGACACTGACTCCCTCAGATGTTTCTCCACCTATATCATAACCTCTAGACACACGTTTTGAACAAAAATAAAGAAATATAGGCAGACCGTGTTTATAAAGGCACCCCAGGAAGAATGTCCTACAGGTACAAGTGGGGAAAAATAATAACATGCTGGTATTAGGGGTTTATTGATACATGTGGAACTAACTAAAATCAAATCAACAAAAGTTTTTCTAATATAAATAAATTCTTTGACCAAGTATGTAAGTAATAAATCCATGGTGTTCTGAAGAAATTTATCTACAGATCAATCAGAATGAATAATAGTTCATGAATCAGAAAGCCTATGAAGATGCACATGTTTTGAGTTAGGAATTTGAACAACTGGAAAAATTTCAAAAATCGATATTTATTCCTTAATACCTTATGAAGTTTGAGAAGTATATTGGAAAATTTAGTCATTTACAGCACTTGCAATAAATCAAATGAATGTCATTATATCATTCTGTCACAAAGAACCTGACAGTTATGTTTTATCAGTAAAAATGAAAATTTATGTTTATTTTTAAGGTTACTCTTGGGTAAGATCAGAGGAAGGAATGATAAGTTGTTGCTAGCCGTTTAAAAAAAAAACAGAAATGTTAAAACAACACGTGGGGTATAATAAAGGCTCAATAATATTCACTGAAAAATTAATTAAGAAATAAGTTGATGAGCTCTTTAAGACCTACAAATACAGAAAGAGTATGGTGTTTGCCTTGAAATCAAATGAGAACTCTTAGTAATGATGCCACACTTAGCTTTATGAACACACACTCTTGTACTACAAACTGGCTGGAGAGCGGTTTTTAAGTGGCTTGCTAGAGCCCGAGCCTCCTGGAGATGCTGCAAAGAGGTTTTACGTATAATTATGCTGACTGAAGATTTAAACCTTCCAAGGAATCTATGAATATCTTTCAATGTTTTATGAATTTGTTATTGTAAATACAATTTCAATTTAAAATACTTGTTATGATTAAAAAAATGACAATCACTGCAAGATTCCTGAGACAAATCTGAAGAATCTCTTTAAGGTGGCCACAGCTGGACAGGGAATGGAAATATAATGGCGGCAATCAGGGGCTTCGCCAGCACAAATGCCAGGACTTGATCCGCATGCGAGACTGGTGAAGCCTGAGGACATTAGGTGGACAAAAGTATTCATTTCACTTAACCTTCAAAATTTATGTAGTTTGAGTTTGTGTTTTGACGCTTTGGAAGCCTGTAGTAGTAACTAGGCATTACTGAGTTGAGTCTGAATATGAGATGTCCAGACAAACTAAAGAACTATTTTTGAAAAAAAGTGTCCCTGTCAATATGCGATACTATATCATTTTGTACATTCATTAGGCTATGACCTAATGGGCCGAATTAAACATGTGTGTGTGAGAGACAGAAAGAGAGACAGAGAAAAAAGAGATAGAGAGTGAGAGAATTTGCCTGTTAAATATTGCATATTATGACTATACTAGGATAAATATGTGTGAATATATGTTGCTTTTTGAATTTTGGTGAGTCTACTAAAAATTCACTTGAGGGGTGATGCCATTTTTCCCATATATCATAGTTCCGAAGTGCTGATAACAGTCATCTTTTAATGAAGCTAGGAAATGGGTCAGGGATTTAGCTCAGTCACATAGGCACCTGGCTGGCAAGCATGAGGCTATGAGTTCAATCCTTGGTACCCCCCCAAAAAATAAATAAATAAATAAAAATAAAAATAAAAAATGAAAGAAAGAAACGATGAAGCTAGGAAACTTAATTCACAGAATAGTGAAATTTCTGTTGAACTAGTATTTCAAACATATAATCATATTTTCATTATTATAGAAAATAAACCTGCTTGTATCATATGAATCCCACAAAATAATAGGTGCAAGGCTATGGAACACGTTAGAGTAGCTATAATTTACAACATATTGACTTGAGAGCACCTGGGACACCAACAATTGGCAGAATTAGTTGAGGTTCTTCCTTGGGAGAAGTACCAGTAAGAGGAAAAGCACATACATTTTCCAAGTAGAAAAAAAAATGACTCACATTTTCTCTGTTGAGTTCTGTATTTTAAATAACAGGAAATCAAATCCTGTTTTAAAAGTTCCATTAATTTCAACAATGCAGTGAAATAATTATGAAATAAGACTTTAATAATAAGGTGGCCCAGATGAGCAGTGCTAAGAACTCAGTCAGTACTGGTTGACTGCGTATTCAAATCTGTGAATACATTGTCTGATTTCTTGTTTTGTCAAACATTATTTTCTGAAAGACTAACTACCTTATATGAGTTTTTAAATTTAAACTGTGCTAGTACATATTATTAAATGAGTCTACTCAGGTTTATTGATGTGCCACAGATGGTTTACAGAGCAAAGCTTGCTACTTTATTTAGAAAGTTGCGATGGATAAGCTACCAGATAGGAAACCAGAGATAGAGGGAGGGTGGACAAGAGAGTGAGGGGTTGCAAGCAAAGTGTGTTACTTGTGAGAATGAAAATGTTGCAGTGAAACATCATTTCATACAATGAACATGTGCTAATAATTGTAATAAAAAAACGTATTTATGACTTTACATTCTACCTAGGCTGATCATAAAATGCATTATTCTGGAATGTTCAAAAGTTGTCTATACAAGATTTCTAAACTGAAATATTGAATAGCTTATGAGTGTGTAGAGTAAGTAGATTTGGGAATGTGTAGACAGTTAATGAAAATAAATGACTTTTAACTCAATTTCAAATATAAAATTTTAAGGGGATACTATACAATGAGGATGATAGTAGACACTGAAACTCTAAGTTGTGATGAAATAAAAATAAATTGCAGTAAGATATTGAGAAAAATCAGTTACTCTGTAAAGAGCATTCTAAATGTCTCTAGGAATTATCACCTTGAGTTTGGAAGATGTGAGAAAGAGATAAATTCACTCGCCTCTTTCAATACTACTATAAAGTTCAATAATCAAAGAAACTATTTATATTAAAACTACATACACTGTTACTGATCCATAGAAAGGTTTTAAACTTTATTATATTATGGTAAGATTTTTCCAATATTTTAAAACAGAAAGTAAAGTTGAAAGAACTTTCTGTCTTCTATCCAGCATATAGATTCTATTCTATTATACTTTTCCTTATCTCATGTCTACCAAAGTATTCACTGAGTATATTTACTAAAGTGTTTTTAAAATTTATATTTCAGAATACTTTAGAAACAACAATACAGTCTCCTTTAAATATTTAGCAATTATGTAATTGCCTAAATAATACCTTGCTGGTAGTATGTTTTATCCTCTTTGCATTTAACCAAACCTTTTAAAGATAGAGAATGTTAACATCATCACTCAACTTTTGCTTTTCTTTTTCTAATGAATTCCTGCAATTATACACAAAGACAGTGACTCTTATAATATTTTTCTCCAGGACAGAGTTGTTTTATCTCTTTTGGAATATCATAAATATTGAATTATAGAATGTAACTTCTTCGGTGTAAGCCACAATTCACATTAACGTCTTCAAGATTCATTCATGTGGTTGCATATCTCAACATATCCTGTTTTATTTGTCAATGAATATTATATTTCAAGAATATGCTACTTGCTTTTTACCTTGCTTTCTTTGATGAATATCTGAGCTAATACACGTTACAGTTAAACTTCTATGAAAATTCTTAGTCATGTCTTTTTTAAACATGATTTCATTCTCATGGCCCAATGTATAGGAACTGATAGTGCATAAATGGATGTGTTTACATTTTTAAAAGTTTTTGGTACAGTTTAGATATACCTAGCAATCATATTTATCATAGGAAACTTGTACCTGTATATGATATATCTTAGTTCCTCTTTTTTTCCCATTCTGTTCCCCTCCCTTCAATCTCTCTTCCATTCTTTATGTATAAAGCTTTGCTTCCATTTTATAATTTTAAAGTTGTGTCAGTGAACATTATAAAATACTTTAACTTTGAATAGTACAGTAGAATAAAAACTGTGTTAGAATGTTCTGATTTAACTCCTGATTTCTAAATCTGAGAAATTTGTCATCTTATTCATGAGGTTTCTTTTTTTTCTATAAAGCATTTCTAACGAAAATATTAAGGCTTAAAAATCTCAACTCTAGTACAAACAGTAAGTCTCAACTTTATACTTTCTAGCTCTGTTACAGACTTACAGAACTTACTCCATATTCTGTGCTTCAGATACATTACAGATAAACTTTCCCAAGACAGATGGTAACTCCACTGTTAATATAAAAGATGCAATCATCCATTGCACATGTTTGATTTTGTCAAAGCCCTGTCCCTCCTTTTTTTTCCTTCCTGAATTTTGATTTCCTACTACAGGTATTTTTAGTTTGTGTACTTTCCCTGATAGTGTCACAGAAAATTGCCTCCCTAGCCAGTGTACTTCAATTTCGTAGTTCCCTAGGTCATAGTTCTTGTTGAAATTCTGTTTACTTCTGACTCTTAGAAATAGCTGGTCACTGTAACCCACAGCTGCTCACTATGACACACACTGTATAAACCAGTCCCCAATTGACAAGCCTCTGCCTCTGACCTTCTTGCTTGCTTATCCCGTATTAGCCCTGGACCAGCAGACATCAGGGCCTGGTATTTTGGGAATGATCCTGATCAGTGTCTCCCAATCATGGTTGTTGTTTTAGTGTTTCTTCTTGCTGTTGCAATAGTAGTGTTTTTGTGCTATCTACATTGCAGACAGGAAATTCCAGAAAATAATGCCGAAGTAAAGATTTCTTACAAAGCCTAAAAGCTGTCGACTTAGGCTCACACCAGCTTTATCTGTTGACTGGAGTACCTCTAAAGCATCTGCCCTATCTGGTTCCCAGAATTCTTCCAACAAGATTAAAACCAGGAATTAATAGTGTAAACTGCTTGAACATGATTTTTCCTGGTTATCTTTGTGTCTCTGTCTTAGTTTTCTTCTTCCTATAAGTATTTGTGTGAATCATCTTTAAAATAAACAGTTTCCACTCTAACCCTTGCCTCAGAGTGACATTCTAGGGAAACTCACAATAAGACACAAATTTCTGTTTGAAGAGATGAAAATGAATCATTGTTACTACTTTCCCTTCGAATATCCCCAATCCTGAGTAATGTAACAATGCAGTGAGTTTAATGAGAACACAGAATTTTTCCAGGTATAAACAAAAAACACTTGTTTCCCCATTGCTATTATCTTATTAAGCCCACTCTGTCAATTCTTCCTTTCTCCAGGTAAAAATGTAGGAAGCTAGCACATATTTTCTATTCAAGTTAATTAATAGTCTCATATTTATCTGATGTGCTTTCAGTTCTACAATTTTTGATGCTCCGGAGAATGTCTACTCTTCACTCGTCCTCTCTCTCTCACTCTTAACTCTCTCTCTCTCTCTGTCTCTCTCTCCCTCCCTCTCTCTCTATTCCTCTTGTCTTCCTTCCCTCTGCATCCTCTTTCTTCCTCTTACTCTATGCCCTCCAACTCCTCAAGCGTGTTATAATCTGGAATAGTGTGGCAGGAACTCTGTACCCCTTGAAGGTACAGTAGGTTCTCATAAACCTACATCCTCACCCTTGCTGCATACCATTTCAGCACTTCTGACTGTAGCCCTAAGGTAGCCCCAGCGGACACAGTCCTCCTTCTTTCCGTCCTTGGTGTTCCCTTCTGCATATAGCGCTTCACTCAGCCTCTTTCAGTCAGTAGGATTTTTCCTTAGTCAGGAAGCCTTTGGTCATTTTCAAAGCAACTCAAGACCACATGACTTCTAGAGTTCCATGAGGCCTCTGAAAATGCTCCCATGCCTTTGACCTGTGGGACACAAAAACGGAATATGTTTCCATTGACTTAATGCACCCACAACTCCATAGGGTCAAATTCTCCAAATTCTCCCTTCCCTCCCTTACTCCAGGGTTCCATTTTCTAGAGGTAGACAAAAGCATAGTCTGTGAGAGAATTGCTTAATGCTTCCCTGCTTGGATTAAAGTACAGAAAGAAAAGAAAAAACAAATAACTCTACCCACAGCAATACATCCTTTCTAATCGTTCTTCCTACTTCCCTTTATGTTGGCTACAGGAACATCATGGACAGATGTATCCATTCTTCTTTTGGGTTACACTTCAGCATGTTCTGCTTTACTGATCTGGTGTATTACTTTGAAATTTTGGTACCTTGGCTTTTAATTTTTGAAGGTTTACTTGAAATTCTAAGATAGTAGGAGAAGTTCCACTTTAATATTCTGCTGCAACCATATATGAAAATACAAATAATGCAATATTGATTTGTTCAATTTCACTACATTTTAATCTTTGTGGTATGTGTGTGTGTGTGTGTGTGTGTGTGTGTGTGGAGTAGTAGTAGTAGTAGTAGTAGTACTGGGACTGAACCCAAGACCCAGTGAGAACATATGACCTCAGGATCTCATATTATTCAGGCTGGTTTTGTGATCTTTCTGACTCAGCCTCCCAAGTTCTTTTGAACTTTGCATGTAATAACAATGCCTATGGCATGTAATAACAAAGCCTAAGGCATGTAATAACATGTATAGGCATATAATAACATACCCAGCTTGTGCTACAGCTTGATTGCTATGGTTTGAGCATGGCTTGAGTATGTCCATAAAAGTTTCTCATGCTAGAAGTTTGTTCCCCAGAGTGGTATACAAGCTTAGAGTCCAGCGGAAGATAATTAAATCAAGGGAAGGAAAGCCTTCTGCATGGATTGACATAGGTCTCACTGAGTGAGTCAGTTCCCAGGAGAAGGGATTGTTACCAGGTACACAAACCTCATGTGAGTCACCCCTTTTAAACCCAGTCTGCTCCTTTTCTGTTTTACCGTCATGTTGCTGTACCCCCAGAAGTGTTTTACTTGGACATTGGATCCATACTCTTAGACCTCCATAACTGAGAACTAAACAAAATTATTTTCTTTATAAAAATATCCAACTGTATATATTTAGTTACAGGAATACTAAGTGTATCAACACATTGATCATCCACTTTCTGGTTAGACTATCCTTATTTAACACATCAACTAGTAACTTTTCAACAGTGATACAAGTTAAGAATATAGTGTATATGTATTTTCCAGGAAATAATTTTCTTTTTTTCTAGGCACTTAAACTAACAAAAATAATATTCAAGCATGTTTTTAAAAAATGCTTATTTGGAAATTTTTTTCAATTTTTAAAAATGTCCCATTGAAAAATGTATTAAGAATCTAAAGTTATAAAAATTTGTATTGTATATCATAGAATGTAAATTCATATTGCTAAAATTAAGTTTTAAAATTCATGATCAAATAATTTGATCTACTTTTCATGACTTTTCCACATTTTTCATTTTTCAAAGGGAGCATATATTAAATATACATGCAATTTATTTTAGATATAAAATTTGCTACATCAAGGTGTAGCAACTGTGTTTAATTTTTTTTTTAATTTTTTATTTGAAAGAAAATAAAACAAAAGAGGGCAGTACAGAGTAGGTCAGAACAGGACAACATAGACAACACAGTACTTTACATTAAGAAAACTGGATATCAACAGTAGCTAACATTATATCACTTACTCTGCTATAGTTGAGCATAGTTTCAAATACAATAATATTAAACATAACACAATAGTATAAAGCCATGCATAGAGTGAAAGAATTACAGGGCTTTCTGAACCGAATAACAGAAAATGATCAATGGGTACTATAATATCTCATTTTTGATAAAAAAATTTTGTTTAAACTATCACACATATTCAAATTCCAACAAGGCACAATGTGATAGATAGAACCAATGGTAGTAGAACAAATGAAGCATGGTAGGACTTCTAAGAAGGATGCTATTAAACCAGCAATAGCTGTCATAATGTTTTGTTTTCTTCAAAACTGCTGTTCATATCATCACGCATGATACAGTCAAACAAAACAGAATAAAACCATTCCAACTGATGATTGAAAACATTGAAAGGCTTCAAAGCTATGAGATGGGGACTCATGCTTACCATAAATTCGTATGTATTCTTATCAACTCTCATACTAAGGAGACTATATGGTATTTACCCTTGTGAGTTTGGTTTATTTCGCTTAAGAGAATGGTCTCAAGTCGTGACCATTTATTTATAAATATCTTGATGTGATCATTCTTTATAGCTGAGTAGTACTCCATTGTATAAAACTGCCACAACTTTTTTATCCATTCCTCAGTTGAAGGGCACTTAGGTTGTTTCCAAGATCTGGCTATTACAAATTGTGCTGCTATAAACATGGGTGCACATATATCAATGTGGTATGATGTTTTCAGTTCTTCTTTTGTTTTCAGACTTCCAAACCCAGCTTTTTGAGGAATCTCCAGACTGACCTCCACAGTGGTTGCACCAGTCTACACTGCCACCAACAGTGCAGAAGAGTTCCTTTTTCCCCACAGCCTCTCAACACTTGTTGTTGGTAGTGTTTTCTATCTTGGCCATTCTTTCTGGAGTGAGATGGAATCTCAGTGTGGTTTTAATTTGCATTTCTCTCATGACTAATGATGATGAACATTTTTTCATGTATTTATGTGCCATTCATATTTCTTCATCTGACAACTGTTTATTCATTTCAGATGCTCATTTTTGGTTTGGGTCTTTGAATTTCAAGGGTCTGATTTTTTTTAATTCTTTATAAGTTCTAGACAGAAGTCCTTTGTCTGAGGTGCTGTCCATGAAGATTTTTTCCCAATTTGTGGGTTTTCTTTTCACTCTGCTGGAAACCTCTTTTGGCATGCTGAAACTCTTTAATAAGATGTGGTCCCAGTTATTGATTCTGGGAAGTATTTCCCGTGTAGTTTGGTTCTTGTTCATGAATTCTCTTCCTATCCCTATATCTTTGAGGTTTTTACCTACTTTGTTTTCCAGCAGTTTTAATGTTTCTGTGTTAATATTTAGATCTTTGATCCACTTAGATTTTAGTTTAGTGTATGGTGATAGACATGGGTCTAGCTTTAGTCTTCTGCATATGGACAGCCAATTTTTCCAGCACCATTTGTTAAAGAGACTGTCATTCTTCCAGGGAGCATCTTTGGCCCCTTTATCAAAGATAAGGTGGTCGAGTGAGTTTGTGGTTGTGGTTGTTGTCTTCCAATCTATTCCACTGATCCTCCAGTCTGTTTCTATTCCAGTACCATACTGACTTTATTACTGTAGCTTTGTAGTATAATTTCAAGTCAGGGATTGTGATGCCTCCTGCATTGCCTATGTTGCTTAGAATTGCCTTTGCTATTCTAGATCTCTTCCGGTTCCAGATGAATTTTAGGAGTGATTTATCTAGATCTATGAGGTATGTTAGTGTTATTTTGATTGGGATTGCATTGAATTGGTATAGTAATTTTGGGAGAATGGCCATTTTTACAATGTTTGTTCTTCCTATCCATGAACAAGGGATATCTTTCCATTTTCTGAGGTCCTCTTCAATTTCTTTTTTCAGGGTATTATGATTTTCACTGTATAGCTCTTTTACTTCTTTTGTGAAATTAATTCCTAAGTATTTCATTTTTTTGGATGTTAGTGTGAAGGGTATGGCTTCGTTTATTTCTCTCTCAGTGCTTTTGTTGTTAGTGTGTAAGTATGCTATTGATTTTGGAGTGTTGAGTTTGTATCGAGCTACATTGCTGAATTTCTTCATTACATCTCGGAGTCTTTCAGTGGAGTTTTGGGGGTCTTCTATGTAAAGTATCATGTCATCTGCAAATAATGATAATTTAACTTCCTCTTTTCCTATCTTTACTCCTTTTATTTCTCTTTCCTGTCTTATTGCTCTGGCTAGTATTTACAGTACTATGTTGAATAGCAGTGGTGATAATGGACATCCTTGCCTTGTGCCTGATTTTAAGGTAAAGGCTTTCAGTTTTTGACCATTTAATATGATGCTGGCTGTTGGTTTGTCATAGATGGGCTTTACCATATTGAGATAAAGACCTTCTTTTCCAATTCTCTGTAAGGTTCTTATCATGAATGAGTGTTGGACTTTATCAAAAGCTTTTTCTGCATCTATAGAGATGATCATGTGGTTCTTCTTTTGGCTCTATTGATATGGTGGATTTACATTTATTGTTTTGCATATGTTGAACCATCCCTGCATTCCTGGGATGAATCCTACTTGGTCATGGTGTATAATCTTCTTGATGATTTGCTGCATCCTGTTTGCCAATATTTTATTGAGAATTTTTGCATCTATGTTCATTAGGGAGATTGGCCTATAGTTCTCTTTTTTAGCTGAGTCTTTCTCTGGTTTTGGTACTAGAGTGATATTTGCTTCCAGGAATGATTTAGGAAGAATTGCTTCCCTTTCTATTTCATTGAAGAGTTTCAGGAGTGTTGGAATTAAGTCTTCTTTGTATTTCTTGTAGAATTCTGCAGTGAATGCATGTGGGCCTGGACTCTTCTTTGTAGGCAAGGACTTAATTACATTTTCAATTTCAGTAATAGAAATTGAGTTATTTAGAAGTTTTACATCTTCCTGATCCAGCTTTGGTAGCTCTTATGTATCTAGGAATTTGTCTATTTCTTCTGTGTTATCGAACCTATGAGAGTAGACGTTTTCACAGCAGGCATTGATGATCTTCTGTATTTCCACTGAGTCTGTAGTAATTTCACCTTTTTCATTTCTTATTGCATGAATTTGATTTTTTTCTTTCCTTTTTTTAATAAGGTTGGCCAGGGGCTTATCAATTTTATTTGTTCTTTCAAAGAACAAACTCTTTTATTATTGATCCTTTGTACTGTTTTCTTAGTCTCTATTGCATTAATTTCTGCTCTAATATTTATAATTTCCTCCCTTCTTTTGGCTTTGGGCTTGGCTTGCTCTTCTTTTTCTAGATGTTTGAGTTGTAGCATCAGGTTGTTTATTTGTGTTCATTCTGTCTTCCTGATGTGGGAACTCAATGCAATAAATTTTCCTCTCAAGACTGCTTTCATTGCATCCCACAAAATCTGGTAAGTTGTGTCTGTATTTTCATTTA
>PVJX010014881.1:0-43863 GCA_004027295.1 Dolichotis patagonum
TGGTTGGCTCGGCGCCCTAAGTTCCAACATGGCGCGGATCTCAGGAAATGCTCTTGCTTCTGGTTTCCCCACCCTGGGGTGGCCGCGGTTTGCCAGACCACAGTCACCAGGGCGGCAGGCAGGTTACTGGTTGGCTCGGCGCCCTAAGTTCCAACCAAGAGTCATTATTTCATAGACAATAATGCAAGCAATAATAATGGATGAGCTCACCCAGGACATAATGACATGTAAGGAGGACCAAGAGAGGAAAAATTCTCCAGGAACACTAGCATTTATGGGTGGGACCAAGGAAGAGGATTCAGTGAATGAAACTATGCAGAAAATGCAAGGAAGGTCAAAGAAAACCAGAAGAATGTGATGCCATATAAGCCAAAAGAAGACATAATTTTAAGAAATGAGTGGCCAGTGCTGTCACATGAAGCAGAGAGCTTTAGTGAGACCAGGACTGAGAATTATCCAGTGCATTTGGCAATTATCAAATAATCATTGATCATTATCAATAATTTTTTTAATAAAGAGATGAAGGTAGAAAAAAAGTTACCCTACACTGAGTAATTAACAGAAGGCAAATCTGTGGAAAAGCAAAAAAGCGGGCAATGACAATTCTCTCAGAGTACCTCCCTTCAGTAATGAGGGCTGAACCCTGGACATTGCACCCCTGACCTTTTTTTATGTTTTCTTTTGAGATAGGACTTCGCTAAATAGCCAACCTAGTTTAAAACTTGAAATCTTCCTACCTAAACCTCCCAAGGAGCAGCAATTATGTATGTGCGCCAACACACCCAGTTTGAAGCCCTAGTAAGAATATGAGGCCTTCACAGGGAGGTGATACAGAATAGATAGAGGAGCAGCATGAATATGGAAAAGTTATCGAAAAACAGATAGGAGCTAAATAAGCAATAGCGAAGGGAGAAGCACTGACAATTGGTATTGAAATTTTTAATTTTTATTTACTTTTATCTTACTGTGGCACTGTAGTACTGAGGATGAAACCAAGACCTTATTACTGAGCTGCCCTACTTTGTATTTTTGTGTTTTGTTTTGTTTTCCTGAAACAAGGTCTTGCTAGGTCACTAAATTGCCCAGACCATCCTGCCTCATCCTCCAATGGTGCTAGTATTACAGGAGTATGCCACCATGCCCAGGTTTTTTTGTTTTATTTTGTTGCTTTATTTGTTTTGAAGTTTTAAGATTAAAATGACATTTTATTGACAGCAACTGTACTTTTTTTTGGTTCTCCTGTACAAGGATGAGCTCTAAACTTGACCCAGGTTTAGAAAGAGTTTTACGCTAGTGACAAGAGAAGAATTAAGTGTGTTGAGGTTTCTGGTGAAGCAATAGCTCAGAGGATCAACTGTGTAATCCATGCTAAGGGTCCTAAAAGTGACCTAATCTACAAGGAAAGCATGAAGGGATTACCTCATGAAAGCTGGAGAGCAGGTGTAATGAAAAAGAGTGTAAGAGAGCTAAAAGAAGAAAAATTTTAATCTTCAAACATGAGACTAGAACTTCAATTTTCAGAGGCCGAATGTAAGCCTTTACCTGACAGCAAATTATTATTATTATTATTATTAATATTATTATTTAATCTATAGTGGTTTAAAGAAGTATTTCTTGGGCTGGGGATTTAGCTCAGTGGCATAAGTGCCTGCCTGGCAAGTGCGAGGTCGTGAGTTCAATCCCCAGTGCCGCAAAAAAAAAAAAAGTATTTCTTTTCCTACTGGTATTGCTCAGTCATCCAACAATAAAACCAGAACTTCACTGGTTTCCGATCTTTCCTGATTGTCCCTTAGGAGAAAGGGAAATGGGGAAGGGGCAGGGGTTAAGAGATTGGCACCAGCCTCAGCTCTCTCCTTTTATCACAAAAAGCAAAATCTTCCCAAGGGTCACAGAAGACTCTACTTAGGAGGTCACAGGCCAGACTGTGTCACATGGCCACCTCCAGCTACAAGAAGTGCTGGGAATTTAAACAATATGCTTTGCAGAATCTAGAATAGAGTTGAAAAGGAAAGGAATTGGAATATTTTTGAAAAAAAAAATAAGAAGCAATGTTCTCTTCAGAGAACAAGGTTTAGTTGCCTTATGTAGAACTAGTATTTTTTAAAGTTCATTACATGCAAAGCATTCTGATGTGAGGAGCAGTCCTTGAGATAAATATAAAATCAGATAGCCTCTAAAACAGTGTGTTCAATTGCAGTAGGAGGGGTGTCCAGTAACTTAATTTCTTAACTGTAATCTGCCAAACAGATCTGTCAGCACTGGCTTTTTGTGGATTTCCATTTGATATTTAAAAGCTAGTTGTTTTGTATCATCCTTGTTTGCCATACTCAGCATTTCTTTGTTCAGTATATTCTTTCTTATTAAGAAAACTTCATAAATTTCAGTAAGCCCTCAGGAATTCACAAGCCAGCTTTTCAGTAGAGCTCTGGGCATAATTTTTCCATTGCATTAATAAAATGTTACATTTTTCCTGTAGATTATATTCAAATGCAATATACAGTGTGTCACTGCTCAAAATTGCTCTTAGCTTGCAGCTCAACTTGCCATCAACTTATGCTACTTAGATGCTACTTAGACTTTTTTGCTTCATAGTTTGACAGTGCCAATTGCCACATGATGAAATTATGCTATCCTGCACTTAGAAAGTGTAACTTTTTAGTTTCTTGCCATAATGTCACAAGACCGAAAAATCTAGAAACTGAAAAGCCCTAAAATGCTTTGAAGTATTGTAACAGTGGTACTTACAGTTGCTTTCACCTAACCTGCCACATGAAACATTGTGATGGCGGGGATCTTGCCTTGTAATCAAATAACATGAATAATGTTAACATCATAGAGAGGATGCAGTGTTATATCAGCCTCTAGCAGATGCAGCTAGTAAACCTGTAGAATGATACCAAATCTGGTAATAATTTAAAATCTACTTTGCTACAGTCCTTCCCTCCTTACACATCAGTTCCTTTGAAAAACATTTGCTTTTTTATGTTTATAGTAATTATTTTAATAGATTAGAGTCTGGCTCCACAGAAGATAACTTTACCTTATAAGTTATACATCAGGATTGTGTATCTGGGACCTTGCCTGGCCTTGACAAAGTCTAGGAATAGGCATACCACTGAGAGACTATGACTGTAGATACTACTACAACCAGATGTTGACTCCCCACCTTGTAAAGTAAACCCACTTTCCAAGTTAGTCAGAGATTCCTCATCAAATCCCATGTGTCCTATGTCAAGGGAGCTCTTCTTTTGAACAATTCTGTATCCTCGGAGAAAGAGAAACAAAGACAGAGACAGAGACAGAGACAGACAAGAGATTTACAGACAGAAAAGTAAAACAGTACTGACAAATGGCAAATGGACTTCCAGACTAAAATACCTTGTAAGTTCTGTGTGGTTGTAATTAATCTTAAGACTCAATTTGCACAAATAATAGGCTAAATAATAAAATTACTTGTTTCTGATTTATAGTAATATTGAGTAAGTTTTATGTACTATTGTTGTCTTTTACCTCTATTAATCTATTCAACCTCAAGATAGAAGTACTATTATCCCCATTTTACAAAGTAACTAAAGCAGAGAGAATTTTAGTAATTAGCTCTTGGTCACATAATTTAAGCGGTAGAAACAAGCAGAACTCATGTACTTAGCACATGAAGTACTAAAAGAATATTTTTTACTTTGTAAAAACAATTTTGCATGCATTATGAATACTTTTATTGTAGGGAGTTGGGAGTACATATATAAGAAACATCTTATTTCTTTTACATCTCCTTCCCCTCCCTCCTCTCTCCATCGCTGTAGTCCCTTTCCCATTTGCCAAAGACCTATCTTCCTATTTCCTGATGTTTATTTTATTTTACTTTTGATTCATTCATACTTTGAGTTTCTCATATAAGAGAAATCATTATTTTAAGCTGTATGTCTGATTTATTTCATCTAACAATGTGGATTCAAGATATATCCATCTTCATACAAAACACTCATGCTTATCCTTCTTTATGACACAGAAGTCTCCATTGTATGTAAATACCAGTTTCTTTATCCATTCATCTGCTGATGGACATGTAGACCACTTTTATGATGTAGCTATTATGAATTATGCTGATGTAAACATGGGTATGAATGTCAGTCTAATATGTTCTTAAAATTTTTGAATGATATTGCCAGTTATTGTTGATGATCCTTGAGAAATTGTGAGGAGCCAAAAATTGAACAGAATTCTAGTCATAAGTAGACTCACCTTTTTTTCTGTTCAGTATTTTGTGGAAGAAAATGCTCAAATGTTTTTTTAAATATTTTCATAAATTATTTTGGAGACATATAGAAAGTAACTTTATCTAATTTTCCAAAAAAGACCTGCTTCTGACATTTAGCTGGCTCTAAGATATATATGAGTTAAAGTGGAATATACTACATTATTATTTCTACCCCTAGATTTTCTAGAAAAAGTTGTCTTTAGGCTGGTCAAGCCCCTCCGTAGTATTTATTTTGCTTTGTCCTGAGTTCCACATTTCAAGAGAGTTATAGAATAATTGGAATGTTTTGGTCAATACATTTTAAGAATTATAAAATTATTTAATCCAGTTATTTGAAGAATAAGTGAAGAACTGAGAATATTTAACATAGAAATGGAAGACTTCAAGGAAACCAATAGAGGTATCTTAATACATGAAGTATTGACACACAGGAGAATGACCAGAGTTAGGTAGAATCAGAGGAAATCATGAGATATGAAGACAAACCCTTGCCTTGTTGTAAGAGAATCAGATACTTCAGAGATGGGAGAGGTCTGCCTCAACAGATATTGGTTTCCTTCACAAACATTTGTATGTATGCAACAAGAAGCTAAACAGCCACTTGAAGGTATAAAAAAACACAAGCACAGAACATATGGTCAAGTCACTCAACTGTACAGGCCACTTATGTTGTTTCTATCATTCTATGAATTGATTTGAGACATTCATCTGAGCTCCTTGTTTAATCAAGTACAGATTGTATCAAGCATGTCTTGGACTTCTAATACTGCCAACACTAGCCCTAGCAAAATTGGTTTAAAAAAAAAAAAAAACCTGAGTGAACACAAAATAATACATAGCACAAAAAAATCGGAAGGCATCTAATGAAATGATTGATGTTTTGTCCTCACCCTTTTTTCTAGTGCTTTCTCCTGCTCAAGAAAGCCACGTGAGCATGGACCTGCCCCCTGTCTCCGAGCAGATCATGCAGACTCTGAGTGAACTTGCCAAGTCCTTCCAGGACATGGCTGACCGCTGCTTACTGGTTCTGCATCTGGAAGTGAGGTATGACTCAGCCAAACACAGGACTGATGCCAGTACACTGTGGCTTACTTATTTCTGGGGCTTGTCACCCTAATTTTTGGTTCTTATTGTTGATGTTGTCCTTTTTTAAAAACATGATTTTTAGCCTTACTTAGAAACTCTTTAGGCATTTGAGCTCTTGGTTTTTTTGTGAGGGTAAGGACTCAGAGTTGAAATGGTCTTAGAAGCCAGAATGCCCTGGATTTGAGTATCTGTACTGACTGATTCTGTAGTCTGAGGTGATCTAAGTAACATTATGAACCTTCAGGTTCCCTTTCATAAAAATGGAAATGGTTGTTACATACATGTACCTACTCCCCATGATGAAGCTAATCATTATGTCCTACAAACTTGTACTAATAAAAATAAAAATTTTTTAAATAGAAATTCCTAACCTAGATTTTATAAATGAAATAAATAATTAGCACAATATGTGTCACATAGTAAGTGCTCAAAATATGGTAGCTTTGCAGTTATGAAGTCTTTATGGTCACTGTTATTTTTACTGAAGTAAATTCAAGAAAAAAATATATAGATACAAGAACCATGTATCCTTCAAGGAATTTAAAACTCAGATGAAGAGATTAAATAATAATTCAGCTAGGGAATAAACTTCAAAGCATAATAGCAAAAACAAAACAAAGGAACATAGTTCTGAAGATGCTACAGTCTTAGCCTGTGTTCCTTCGGCTACAATATAGACTATTCTGAGTAGCATTAGTAGTTTCCATTACTGAAAGGTGGAAAGCGAGGAAGAAGAACTAGAAGTCTCCAGTTGTTCATTCATTTATTTAACAAATACTTGCTGCATGTCTTCCTTTCACCAAGCAGGGCACTAAAAATCTAAGTGTAACAATAAGCAAAACATTCACAGTCCCTGCCTCCATGGAATGATATTCTAGTGTGGGGCAATGACTAGAAAAAGAAGATAATGTCAGATATGTACAACTAAAGTAATAATATGATGGAGTAGGATCAGTTTTTTATTCAATAGAAAGACAATGTGACCTGCAAATGCAAACCACATCATTTCCAATTGTCTAATACAGGTTAAGCATTGCTAATCCAAAGAATCCAAAACTTGAAATACTCCTTGGATTTTGGAGCCTTTTGAATTTTTTGACAAGAGATATGCAATTAGCAAAGTCCATGTGTCTGTTCCAAAATCCAAAAACTTCTGCTCTTACGCACTTTGGACAAGGGTTACTCAACTTGTAATAGCACTTGGAAAAATAGAAATGGATAAATTCAATTATACTATTTTTATTTAACGTACTATGTCTGGAGTGTTATTTCAACATGTTATTAACAAAAATTATTAATGCAATACTTTTTTTGTTTCTTTCTACTAAGCCTTTGGAATCTGCACCTTTTCCATTTATATATAGCACATCACAGTTTGGATAAATGACATTTCAAGTGCTCAGCAGCCACATATGGCCAATGTATATTGGATACTGCAGAGTGTATGCAGTAGGTTAGGAAGAGAGGTTCTTTTGTTTTGTTTTTAAAGAGTAGGCAGAGGAAATGTAACAAAGTGACAAAGAGCTATATGTATGAAGATCTAGGGAAAGAAAGTTTCAGACAGAAGGATCAATACTTACAAAAGTCCTGAAACACAATCGATTTGGCATTGAAGGGCCACATATATCTAAACCCTGGTGAGCAAAGCAGGTGGGAGGAAGCGAATAAGGTTAAGAAGACAGACTGGAGCCAGGTCATGTGGGGTGATGAAACCTGACAAACTGTAGTCTGTAGACCAAGTGAATACTTCAGATTTTATCTGAAGTGCATTAAGAATCGGAGGAGAGACTTTCATTAGTTAGCATCTTAGAAAGATAACTCTGGGTGCTTATGGATAAGGAAGAAATATGAACGCAAGGAGAAATATGAATGGCAAGAGGGTGACCAGTTGAGACGAGTTGTGAGCACCAAAGTGACAAGGTGAAAGCATGATAGTCTTGAATTTGGGGCATACACTAAAAACAGAGCTAACAAAATTTGTTGGCAAATTCGGCTGGGTAAAGGGGCTGATGGCAGTGTGACAAGGAAAGTTCTCCAGGAAAACCACCAGATTTGGGTCCCGAGCACCTATGTGGATGCCAGGGCCATTAACTAGAGTCAGAAAAACTGAGGAGGAGAAGTGACAGGAGGAGTGGAAATGAAGCATTCCATTTTCAAGTTGTTTGGGTTAAGATGCTTATTAAACATCTAAGCAGCAATGTCAAGTAGACAGTTGGATGTATATTTTGAAACCTCAGGATCAGAAAGTGGTAATACATTTTCTTCTCTATTACTTTAGAACATTATTAAAGTTGTATCAAATATTTTCTTTTCATTTGAAGTCTTTACTAGATTTAAGTTTTAATAGTTTGAATGGACTTTAGCCCACAGTGAAGCCTTTGGAATATGTTCCCAGTTAGCTGTCAGATGCCTTTCAGGAGTTTGACATCACTTCTTTTATGTGCCATGGCTCTTTTTCATTCTTCATTGTCTTTCGCAATGAGTTGCTTCTCATTGCTTACAAGTAGCACTGCAGATTTAGAATCTATTTTACTCCTCGATATTTCTGATTTTATTTCTTACACTAGCCTCTCCTGAAATCAAGACTCTTGCTATATTTCCTGAATTATTTTACGATAAGTTTTAGATTTCTTTTCTATTTATTTTCAAGCTGATACTGAAATAGAGTATTTTCTTTGCATAAGTGTAACAGAGGCGGGAAAAATTGCCAAGTACTACTCTGATGTCTGTAACTTGGGTTGCAAAGAAAAACAAGAAAACACCAAATTAATTTCTCTCACAATTCCTGGAATTTATGCTATTGATTGTATGGTGGCAGGACGTGTTTGACATTCAGAATTACCTACTTGTAGCATAGTTAATTCAAAGTGGAGCATTTTCAACACGTCTGAGTAAAATCTTTTAAATCCTTCACCTCTATTCTGTCCTTATTTTTGTACATCTCGGCAATACTATTCTTATGATGCTGAATGTGATTTAGCCATTATTTATTAACTTTATAAGAAACCATACAGTGCTGTAACATCCATTGTTGTATCTCCTTCAACATTAGGTTAAAAACAGAAAAAAGTAATTTCAGACTGAATAATGAAAAAAGACTGAATTTTAGAGTTCTAGTTGTAGAATTATTTCTCCTGGGCCTTGAAAACACTAAATATGTTTATTTTCTTCTAGATTTCCACATTTCCTCTTACAACATGGTTGCAGCATTCAGATTATTTTCTTATGAAAATGCTGCATTTTGTCTTTGTTTCATTTATGGCATAGATGATAAATGTTGACATACTTTGTTCTGTCTTATCACATTAATGATGGGGGGGTGCCTTGTACAGTGATAATGTAAAACAATTAAGACAGAGAACAGAACCAAAGGCTAAGTGCTCTGGTGAGCCAGAGTGCCAGACTGAGGAGACCAGCAGTTCCTCAAGCCATGCCTTGTTCTTTGTTTCAGATGTCCCCAGAACCTGGACCAATCCTGTTACATATTTATGAACTCAGTTAAAGCATGCTTGATTCTTAATAATTAGCTGATTTGAAACCAAACCCAGACAAAACAAGTGCTGTTTCCCCAAACAAAACCTGTTGCTCTTTAAAGAAAATGAGTCTCTTTATAGAGTCTGTTTTCCCACATAATCCACTTGTAGATACACTACACATACATACCTAAAAGGTACAGAGACTGTGTGGCCCATATTATCCTTTTTGTGATAATCAACTATTTGTCTTGTTCCTCTCCCGCTTTGAAATAGTATAAGAACTGAGACTCTTATCCAGGAACTAGTGTGATAAAGAAGTGGCGGATTAGATTCCATGTCTGCTACTTTTAGCCAAGAAGCCACTATACTGAAAGAGCACAGAGAGAACAGAAGAACAAATCCATATAAAAGGAGATATGCCACTTAGAACTCCAGAACAACTTGCAATTTAAATTTATCTTATTCTTGAAAATATCTTTGTATCTCTAGCACATGCTTTTCTTTAACATTGCTAAAATTCAAACCAAAACTGTTCTCAAGTCCGGCAGGTTTCAGTGTTGAAGCACCCATCCAAAGAATGTTTGACATTTTACCCGTGTCACATCTAACAACCAAGCAGCCCCTTTCCACAGTTTGAGGCATAAGGCAGATGACACTCCCAAGATGAAAGATATGGTGAGACTATTAAAAATTGTTGAGGTTTTTTCCCCCTATTTGAACTTTTGAAGAAGAAAATTAAATTGCCATTTGAGTCCAAGACGCCAACCAAGAATGTCACCTTTATCACCTGATTTCCCTCACCATCAGGAGGGCTCTAAGTGGGTTCAACAGCAACTGCCTGTCACTGTTGGGATCTTAAGTGTGCACTTTGTGAAAATCAACCATCCCGCTGTGTAATCAGCAGTGTTTGCGGAAAACCTTAATGCCAAAGTCATGTTAAGGTCAGCAGCAACATGCCAGAATCTAAAGGGGAAAAACTTTACATGAAATTGACATTCACTGATAATGTCTTAATTTGTTTTTTATCTCTAATCATTTGGAAAGAAGAGGATAGTATCTTAAGCAGTGGCTCTCTCTCCTCTCTACTACTAGCTTTAGGGTCTCATAAACTCTTACCTCCAATTCATAAGAATTTTCTAACCAATTTCTCTACCTTCATTTGATTCCATTTTAAGCTATATCCCTAGCTTTTTTTTTTTTTTTTTTTTTTTGACAAGATCTCACTAAGTTGCCCATGCTGGCCTCAAACTTGTGATCCTCTTGTTTCTGCCTCTTGGGTACTTGGACTTTCAGGCATGTACCCCCATACCTGGCTCATCAGTTCACTCTTACTGTGCCAGACTAACCTTACAAAACTCATATCTAACTATATTGTTTCACCTCCTAAAATTCTCCTAAGGCTCCCTATGGATCCTAAACTAAAGTCCAAATGTCTTACATGAATTCCAGAGCCTGTGATGACCCAACCTCCAGCCAGCTCCCAAAGCTCACCTCATGCCTCTGGTTGTGTGATCTGTATGTAGCAGAAAAGAATCTCTGGCCATTACTCAGAACCACCCTCCATTATTGTGTTGGGCCTGTTTACTTGGTCTTTCTGTTGTCTGGGGTTATATTGTATGTAATTTATTTTTAAAATACTTCAACATCGATGATTTGATGACAACTAAATTCTACTTCATTTAAATTTGTGCCATAGTAGCAATCACTTGCCCTAGTTATAAATCCCATTCCAGGGCTGGTCAGCTTTCATTATATCAGAAAGATCACATTCAAGAGGGAATTGCAAGCAGCACAAGAATGTTAGAATAAATTTTAATTGGTGAAATAAGTCATTGGTTAATTAGTGATTTAAGATGAGCACCAATCAGTGAAAAGGAGCAGTAGTAGCTAAGATATTTAGATTCCCTTGTGTAAAGAGATCATACAAATATTACATATCTTACACAAAATCCTATTTCAAAATGGATCATAGATGCTGGAAGGTATAGCTGAGTGATGAATATATACCTAATTATATGCAAAGCCCTGGGTTTGATTTCCAGTACCATCCCCCCAAAAATAAGACTATAGTAAAACTTAGGATGAAACTTCTAAAACTTATGGAAGAAAATGTAGGAGAAAACAATGTATGGCTTTGTTTGGGCAAAGATTTCTTAAATATAATACCGTTCATAAAAGAAAAATATTGAATTTCACCAAAATTAGAAACCATTTTTTGAAAGACGAACAAACAAGCCAAAAAGACTAAGTAAAACTAAATGTTTGATTAAGGACCTTTACCCAGATGATAAAAATAGCCCTCAAAACTTAATAAGAAATCCAATTTTTAAAACCTTTGGCAAGTGATATGAACAGATACTTCACCAAATGTAGGAGACAATTTAGGCAGCTCCCTTCAGTGCAGAACAGTTGCTTCAGCATTAGTTAAATCGAGTCTTGTTTCTATGAACTGATAGGTGCAGAACTGGCTATGGTATTTCCTTCTCCCTTCAGTTGGCTATAAGCAATGCAAATAAGGCTAGCCAAAGTACTGACATGTAATCCTTGAGGCCAACCTGACAGTTCCTGTTTCCTGGCAAGTACACTTCGTAGAAGATTGAGTGCAGTGGGATGGCAGAGCCACCTAGCTCCAGGAATGTCAACTGGGTATAAGCCTCAAAGTAAGAGGCCGTGACTCCCCAGATGACAAAAGTTTACATGTCAGAAACTAAAGCAACAGCCTCCTAAAACCATTCAAATGCTACCCTAATTAAGTTATGCAGACTGGTCTTTCAGCATATTATTCTCCCTGCATATTGCAAAGATGCTTTTTTCTCCACCAGACTAGCCAGCTCACATTACTCATGTAGTTCCTGCCATCCTCTCTGTCACACATCCTTGAACCACTCATTTCTTCATAAGATAATAATTCTGAGAGAGGCCTTGGATCATGGCCTTTGTCTATATATCCTCAGCTGGATCAGACTTAGGACCCCTGGGCTACCCATAATTTTGAATATGTCTTAATGTCTTTACTCTCACTGTGGGTTGCATTGGAGGTGGTAGATTGGAATTAACTTGCCAGAATTATGTTTCAATGGGATTAAAAATATAACTTTCTGGATTGTGAGGAGGACTGGAAAAGGGATTACAGTATTTGGATTACAGTGTACAATTATGCTATTATAAGGAACTGCTATTGGGATTACTGTATTGTGACATCAGTAACCAATGATATGTGGGTAGAAAATGAAAAGTGTTAAACATCATTATTCATTAGGAAAATACAGGTTAAAACAATGAGATACATCTGTTAAAATGACTAAACTTTTTTTAAAAATAGACACAATGTGTGCTGGAGAAGGTATAGAGCAACTAGAGAGAGCTCTTATACATTACTGGTATGAAAGCAGTTAGGCACAGATCCGTTGAATAGCAGTTTGCCAATCCATCATGAAATTAAATGTACATTTACCATATGATATGACAATCCCACATATAACTGTTTACCCAAGAGGAATGAAAATTTATACATACACAAAAATCTATGCACAGGTAGCTTTATTCCTAACTATTCCAAACTAGAAATAATCTCAGTATCAACAGGTGATTGAATAAATGGATAAACCTTCCACCATTCCGCAAAAAGCTACTCCACAAGAAAAAGGAATGAACAGTAACATAGAAGAATCTCAGATGTTTTTGCAGAGTGAAAGAAGACAAACTCAAGAGGCTGTATACTATATGATTCTATTTATATGGCTTTCTGAAAAAGACAAAAACTATAAAGCTAGAAATAGGCCAGTCATTCCCAAAGGAATTAAGTAGAGATTAATGCATAGGAACACAACGGAATTTGAGGTGGTCGCCGTTATCTATAACTTGACTATGATGGTGGTTTTTATAACTTTATGTGTTTGTTAAAACTAATAGTTCTACACACTGATGGAGGGGTGGAATTTTACTGTAAATTATTTCACAATGAACCCAGCTTTAAAAAAAGAAAGATGATAGGCAGACCTGTTATTGTACCATTATAGATACTGTAATCACCAAGGTCCTTGAGGTCATCTGTTTAGGAATATTTCTTGTTATCTGATGTCAGTTCTCTGGATTACAAAGCCCTGACTCTCAATTAAGCTCATGTCTATCTCCAGTGAACCTTCCATTCAAGGCAGAGTGCTTAAAATAGAGAAGAGTCAAGACTTCACTGAGCTTACAGAAAAAGACTAAATTGTACCTACCAGTGAATTGTGTTGGTTTGGAGTTTTTTATTTGGGGGAGGTTTGGTTTTCTTCAGAATAGATGTATGTATGCTAGAATTTTTATGGCAATTTGACTTTCATTACAACTTAAGTGGACCTTGCAAGTGTGGCCAATCCTTACCCTTACTGACTGACTTGTTTGGCAGTTACCAATTTCAACCAAAAGAACTTAAGAAATATTCATAACTCAGACCTTTTTAGCACAGAGGTGTTCTGAGATATATTCTGAGACTCAGTATTTGCCTTTGTCATGAACTTTTCCTAACACCCCCCTACCAATTTCCATGCCCCTTTCTAACTAATTCGTAGATGTAAATGATTTAAGCAGTAATTTAGTAGGAATACAAATAGTACTAATGATAGCAGCCAACACTTTACTGGGTACTTTCTTTGGGCCAATCAATGCACTCTACACTTTATGTGTAGTACTTCCTCACAATACTCCATGAGGTAGGAGGTATCACTGTCTCCATTTCACAGATAAAGAAACCAAAGCACAGAAAGATAAAGTAGCTTGCCTTAAGTCACTCAGCTAATAAATATTGAAACTTGGAATCAAAATCAGTAGTCTCCCACAAAGCCTGTATTTTGTGGATCTGTGAATTCTGCCTTTCATTATCAACTTCTATTGAAAAATTTAATGCTTTTTGCACTGTGCATGTAATCGTGGCATTCAAAAGACCTTTAGAGCTCATCCATTCCTTGCCATCACTGTATGGATAAACAAGCAAAGATCATATAATGCACTTGCTCCAGATCACTCAGTTCTGTAGAAAACCTAAGATGGCTTTCCAATTGAAAAAGGTTGGAAGGGTACATAAAAATTTATGAAGCCACTGATGCTTCAAATATTTTGGTGCTCTGTCACAGAAGATCATTATCTTCACTGGAAAGATTTATTATTAACTGCTGTCCCTATCTCTTTTTCAGAGTTCACTGTTTCCACTATCTCATCCCTCTAGCAAAGGAGGGAAACTATGCCATTGTTGCCAATGTGGAAAGCATGGATTATGACCCTCTGGTGGTTAAGCTCAACAAAGATATCAGTGCCATTGAAGAGGCTATGAGTGCCAGCCTTCAGCAGCATAAATTCCAGTATATCTTTGAAGGTCAGACCCTATCTCTGTCTCTGGGAGTTTGGGAGGAAGGAAGGGTGAAAGTTTTCCCAATTTTCTGAAATATTGAAGCTCAGAACTTGCAGGAAAAAGTCATTTGCTAGTTTGTTTGGGCTAGAGCTATAATATGTAGCTTCTCTGTGTATGACTAGGTAGATAATATGGCTGCCATCTGCTCCTGGTTGATAGGGAGATTTATTCCAAGATAATACAGATGGCTGCCTGTCTGCCTACCTTGACAGGCCATTCATAAGATTTGAATAACTATGCAGGATGGACCACAAATTAAATCAAGAGTTGCTCATAAAAAAAAAACCATAAATATGAGAACTCTGAAAAATATTTCATTAGCTAAAATTATCAATGGAAGAAATTTTCTCTCATAGAATGCATTTTGTCTCAAAAGCATAAAAGCCTATGCTTAGCAGCAGTTTTTAGGAAAGCTACATCTGTAAATGCTTCAGGGCAGGCAGGCAGGCAGGCATGGAGTGTGTGAAGAGGCAGTATTATCTAAAAACATTTGCCTTCAAAATGTTTTAATTTGGCCAGGCAGTGAGAGCAGATACCAGGGATTGAACTCATGACCTCACGCTTGCCAGGCAGGTGCTTTGCCACTGAGCTAAATCTCCAGCCCCCAAAATGTTTTAAAATGTGATGCTAGGTAAATAATTTTTCATGCTGAATTTCATTCTTGGGATTCTGTCGTTATAACAAAATACTTGACACAATTAACTTTCAAAGAGAAAGGGTTTATGTTAGCTCAGTTTTAGAGGTTCTAACTCAGGATCAAGTGAACCTATTGTTTTTAGGCTTCTCTTGAGGTGGTGAAGTTAATGGCAGAGAGCAAGTGGCAGAGCCAACTGTTCGTTCGTCTGATGGTCAGGAAGCAAAAGGAAAGAGAAAGAGGCTGAGATCCCTTATTACCCCTGAAGAGTGGGCCCCTAATGTCGTGAGGCCCTTCCACTAGACCGCACCACCCAAGTTTCTAACACCAATGCCAACTTGAGAACCAAACCATCACTACACAAGCCTATAGGGAACAATTATTTGAACTATAGCAAACAATTGTTAAGATTTCAAATTGTATTCCCTTTGTACTTATTTTGGTTTGTAAACATATACCAGGGTACCAAAAGTATCTGTTCTCACACAGAATTAAACCAGAATTGTTTAAAACAATTAAGAAGGTACACTGTTCAAAGCTGATGGCAGATGGAAAATGGGGCAATATCAGTGCATGACCAATGCTTGCTTTATGAAAAAAAATTGTGTGATAGCAACTTTGGACCCTCTAAAATCATATTTTTTCATTGAGATAAAGGTGAAGTCATAAAAATGGAGATGTGTTTTGAAGGAGATTTTAGCCAAGAAGTTATAAGTGATTAAAGATTTAGTTTTAGTCTGTGGCATTATGAATTTGGTGTCACCTTTAATTCTCTCCAGCTTGAAGCCAAAGTGCTCACATGAAAAGCTACTTTTCCCTAACTACATGGAGCTTCCTCTTGAACCTTGGCTTTTTGAAACCCTACATATCAACATCCATATTATTCATATGATAAAGTTTATTTTTATGAGTTATGATTTCTTATTCTCTATAACCAGTGCAATCTCCTCATTGCCTAAACTTTGAGCAGACTACATTATATCAGTACAGAGCAAAAGTATACCTGAAGTTATAGTATTAGCATAGGAGAATAACAGCAGAACTTGACCTAGAAAGATTTTTAATATAAATACAAATAATCTGACTTTAAATGTAGAATTCATAGTTGTGCTGCTGCTACTGCTGCTTCCTCTCCTCCTCCTCCTCCTCCTCTTCTTTTTTCTTCCTGTTTTCACTTTAAATGGTAGCACAGACAAGTTTGTGGTATTGAAGCAATGTTGGGTGAGTACAGCTGAAGCAAAAGAGAATGTGCCTTCCTCTTCTCTTTCTACTTTCATTTCAACCAAGGGGAAACACATTTTCTAAACACAGGAAGCTACTGAAGCTGAATGATGTGCCCTGCACTCCAATCTGAACTTTAGTATCCATGAAGACTGTGATTCCAGATTAAGAAAATAGCAAAAACTGGTAGACTGCCTGTAACCTGTCATATAGTTTTAGAGTTTTGAATAAAATGTCCTGGAAGTGGCTAACTTCGGAAGAATAAGAAAAAATGAAGGAACATTTTCTTGTTTCCAAGTATTTAGAATTAAATCTAACTTGTAAAAATAATACCTCATATGTACTTTACTTTAACCTGAACCAGGATATCTCATTTTAGCTACATGGGACATCCCGGAGAAAATCTGTTGATGTCCTGTGCTCCCCTCTGCCAATTTTTATAGACTATATAGTATTCCTTTAGATGGGAAAACCAACCACTTACAGAATCACAGAAATGTCCAGAGATGTCTCATGAGAACTCATCAGCTCTATGATCTGCTTTTCCTTTGCATCTTTCTTTTTATTACATTATCTTCTATTATCACTGCCAATGATGAGGTATATTAGCATTATCACAAGTAACATTTTTTATTGGTTGATTTGTACTTATAAATGTTGTGGTTGGGTAGCATTACTGTCAGTGCTTCCATTTGTATGGATTTATTCTTACTGAAATGTTCTTAATCAGCTTTTCAGCCAAAAGTATCCTCCTTTCTGTTTTTTGAGAGGAAGGAGGGGCCATACAGATGTTCGTACATGTGTAATGTAAAAACAGACCAAATAGATCTATGAACATGCATTCTTTGTTATTTCTCAAATACCCATACATGAAAGTGAGAGCTGCTATGGATGTTCATAGCTTTTAACAACCAGGCATATTCTCTAAACCCTTGGTATGGTAGCTTCAGGTGAATGTGTCAATACTAGTACTAGGGATGTAGTAGATTTTGTTTGTAACACAGTCTTCCCATTTCTAATCACTAGGACTATGTAGAAATATTCTGAAAGTATTGTAAGATAAACTGGTGCAACTGTCAGATAGGTTCTCTGTGGCCACTTCAGTTTGTGGAAGATGAAAAAAGAGCATCCTTGTGTGCATGGATTTCTGCTCAGTGTCACTAATATACTCCCTCTTTCCTCCCCATTACACTGTGCTGACTCTTCAGGCCTGGGACATCTCATCTCCTGTATCCTCATTAATGGTGCCCAGTATTTCAGGCGCATCAGTGAGTCTGGCATCAAGAAAATGTGTAGAAACATTTTTGTTCTTCAGCAGAATTTGACCAACATCACCATGTCGCGGGAGGCAGACCTGGACTTTGCAAGGTAAGAGGAAAGATTGAGTTCAGTTTCTTTTACCAGAGTCAGGACTCACTACCTATAAAGCCATCTTTATAAAGAGGTTCTTGGTACTTAAAAGCTTATTCTTAAAAAGAATAAGAAAGAAATAGATGTTCTCTGATGATAGAAAAGTTAATTCTACAAAATTCTGATGAATGTTCAGCATTCCTTAAGGAAGTAGTTACTCCCACTGTCTAAGTTCTTCTTACTTCCAAGCTTTTGTGACTTTTTTCTGAGTATAAAGGAACATCATTTTAGTGCATAAACAAGACAATACACAAAAATGAATCTAGACATTGCTCATAAGTCTTTGATTTAGAAAGCATGAATTTTAGTATACTTTATCCTGGCTTTTGGTGTACATCTGTATGCATGCGTCTTTTTACATATATACCTGCATATTTTCTTAACATAATTGGGACTGTGTTAGTGTAATCTTAGTTGCATTTTCTAATACCTGTAATGTTCATTAATTCTGCTTAAAAATGTTCCTTTTAATGTGTGGACAAATATTCCTTGGTATTAGAAATCATCATTTATTTTTTAACCATTTGTAATGTTTTCCTTTTTTTTCTGCATGGTAAATAACAAGTATTGAACTCGTTTTGTTACTTCTTCTGTCTTGTTCCCATTGAAAGCAATCTCTTCTTGTTGTTTCCGCTGGGAGAAAAACAGTTATTCATCATCTCCCTCCTCCCCTTCTCTAGGTTTGCTGATCTCAATTTTTAATGTTTTTCTTATAAGACACTTTTTCAAATTTGAGAGTTAATTTTGTTTTCTCTTCATTTGGTCTTTAACACTGTTTATATTTCAAATAATCAAACCTTTCATGCCTTAATGAAAGTTTAAACAGCTTTCAAGAGGGTAGATGATAATTATGGTACTCCTCATGTTCTGTTGCTGTTTATACATAGTGGATTATTCCATAAACCTTTTCATTTTCCAGAAGCTTTTGTGGCTAGGGAATCATTTGTCTGTAATAGTACAGAATGCTTCTGCCTGCTTATGACTCAGTGTGCTTTTATTTGATTTTTTGATTCTTGAAATGTTTGAGAAAATTGAAACAATTCTAGAGGTATTTAATGGGATAATAAAATAATCTGTTACTTTGACAACTCTGAAGATGGACATGTGAGAACCTTTGTTTTGAAAATGAATATGTTCATTTTAAACCTTTTTCTTCCCCAGCCTACTCTGCCTTTTGTTGTGCTGCTACCCTATTCCTCTGCTTTTCTGCCTTCTGATTCTCTGATTTTTTCCTTCTACTGGCAGGAAAGCATATGTGTACATAGTTTTTATGAAATTTTGTGATTTAAGCTAAATTTGGTGAGAAGTCTTTCTTACTCAGATTAGGGAAACCAGGTGTGACTGAATGCTGCTCTTATTTGACTTCTCTTATGGGAAATGATCTCATTATTGAATTAGTCTATTCATAATAACGTTGACAAGAAGAAGTTAAGAACATGAAGGCCTGAGGGATACAGAGAACCATTACTAATTCTCTGAGGAATATAATTCCTAAATGCAATCATCCTTTTCTAAATGATTTTTTTATTTAGCTGAAATAAGTAAATTAACACAGTTCTTGGCAGACAGTGCAGGGCTCAAACACATACTGGAAAAGCTGTATCTGAATCATGAAATGCTGACTGGGTGATATTGAGACTGGCATTAATGGGCCATGTTCCAATGAACCATTTCTTCAAAACAACACTGAATGGCAACCAGATCATATTTTTCATGGTTGGATTTGTGAATTATACGACCACTCGGGAGAGGTACTTATACTATTACTCTCCTAATGAATTATGAACAAAAACAGACAAAGATAAACATATAACATTGGAAGAATATGCCCTTCCAATCCTGGTTCTGAAAACATCTTACTGGATAATATGCTCCATCTAAATGGTAAGCTTCAAAAAGTTAAAACTGTTGTTTCAGTTCCTGCATCAAAGAAAATGATCATTACAGGATTTGAATGACTACTGATACCACATCAAAACTGACTTTGGTGTTTTTGGAGGACTTGGATACTGGCAAGTTAGTTTATCTTTAATGCCCTGGAGGTCATAACCAGCTGACATGGTCAGTTTTCTTGTAGGGTTATTAAAAAAAAAAAAAAAAAGAATCTCCATTACAGTTTTTTTTTAATAAACAGAAAACATTTCAAAAAGTAATAATGTAGCCCTACTATTCATAGTCTCTTTCTCATTTTCTCTTGCTTTCATACAGATATACTTTATAGCCTTATTTTTTTCCTTCTTGTTTTTGGTAGAGACAGGTTTTGTGAAATGAGCCCCATCAATTGTACAGAATTTGAAGCTATGTAAAAAAATATAACAGCACCAAAATAGCCAGAAATAATAGACTGCTGCAGTGTGCCTCAGCATTCCTTAAGCAATGTCTAATCAGGCATGGACAGCATCTGTATTTCCACAAATCTCTATAGGAATGTTATCTTCTCATACAGTAATTAATCACTGGTTGCCATGTTTCAGAAAACTCATTTAACAAGAAGTTACATGTACTTGTAGTTTTGTTGTTGTTGTTGTTGTTGTTACTTTTATGTTTCTTTTTGTTTTTTACTTTCCTATCCTTCATGGCCAGGAGAAAGTATAACATCTTTCTGTGCTAAAGAATGCAGGACCTGAAATAATTCCATATATGCTGATTGTTCTGCTTGTTGTACTATTGTTGATTTCTTTCATACGCACCTGCACTCTAATCTCTAATGGGAGAGTAAATCTTGGATGAGCAAAAGATAAGATAGCCTTTTCCAATGACAGAATTACTGAAAGCCCCATCCTTTGTGATAATGATCACTTAAACGCTGCTGTGGTTTTGAGATTTTTTACCTCATTGTTGATTTTCAAATCCAAAAACATACTTTGAAAAAAAAAAAAACATACTTTGTCCAAGAAGAATCCAAAAACATACTTTGTCCAGGGTTAGGTAGGTGTACTTTTTTGTTTTTTCCCTTCACAAGTCATCTTAATTTAAACTGCCGTGCACATTTCCATTTAGCAATAAAGGTCTGAATGAATACTAAAGTCCCCAAGGTGTATTTGATAATCTCTGTAGATTAAATGAAGTCATTACTCAAAGAGTATCCCAGAGTTAGTTTCCCTCCTCATTTTCTGTTCTCTCTTCATTTCTCCCATTACAGTAACCTCTTACTCTCCTTGTATCCTTTCTGCTTCCTGCTCTTCTCCTTTAAGCTTTCATTGCTCCTTGATTTTTCCTCCCTTTTTGGATTGTTTCTTTTTCTGTCTTTCTCTTTCATTCATTTGTTCTTCCTTTTTTTCCTTCTTTCCTTTATTCTTCCTTTATGTGGTAGTAGGGATTGAACCCACAAGCACAGAGCTAAGTCCCCAGCCCTTTAGTTAGTTAGTTAGTTAGTTAGTTAGTTAGTTAGTTATTTTGAGGTAAGATCTCACTAAATTGTCCAGGCTGGCCTCAAAATTCTAATGCTCCTGCCTCAGCTGCTCAAGTAGCTGGAATTTCAGGTGTACATCGCCTCTCTCAGCTCATTCTGAGTTTCTTTAGGTTGATTTCTCTTATTCTTAAATATGACAAAGAATGAAAATAAAAGCTAAGGTTCAGAAATTAGTAAGGAGACAAGCTCTAACACACAAAAAGCCTTTGATCTACTTTTTATTTCTTTCTTCATTCAACAGATACAGTACTTATTGGGAGTGTGTGCTCTCTAGGTTCAGCCCTCATGGTACTTGCATTATTGTACATTGAGATTTAAGCTGATACATGATAAATAGATAAAATGCAAAATGTGTGATAAATGCTGTGATGAAAAAGTAAGCGTGAGGGGAAGAATGGAAAGTGTCAGAGTGTAACAGAAGTAATCTGAAATTTTAGAGTGTTTTTGGAAATTACAAATGAGGTGGTAACATTTGAGGAAAAACATAAAGGAAGAGTAAGAGCAAGGCATGAGGATATCTAGGGAAAGAACAGACTGAAAAAGGGACTCTCAGGGTAAAGACTAGAGGACAGAATTTGTTTGACACTTGGAAACTGTAGAAAGCCTAGTATGAATGGAGTGAGCAAGGGAAAGAATAAGAAATACTAGACATTTAATCTAAGGACCTGAGATCTCATAGGCCATTGTAATGACACTGGGTTTTCCTTTGAGTCAGGTAGGAAGCTACTACAGTTTGAAGTGGAAGAACACCATAATCTGAATCTCTGGTTGCTATGTTAAATAAATGAATAATTGGAGAGGAGAGATTATAGACAAGGTCAGACAGAAGATCTGTTAGAAAATTATAGTAATAATCTTAGGTGAAAAATAGTAATGATTCAAACCAAGATGACAGCAGTTGACAACAATAAAATGATAAGGGAGATATAAATGAAATGTTAAGGGAGATAGACCTTCCTCAAATGGCAAGGGAGTAAGTGAGGTGCATGAGAGGGGAGGGAAAGGGGATGTAAGAGGGAATTAAGATGTGTTGTGTACCTGTACCAGCTCCACACAAGGAGTGTAAACATTGTGTATATTGCAAACACACCAAAAAAAGGGAAGGAAGGATATTAAGAGGTGGATGGAGGGGAGAGGGAAGAAAGGAAAAGGAATTCAGATATATTACCTGCATGTACCAATTCCCCACAAGGAATCTAAATATTGTGTACTACCAACATACTGTGTACTACCAAGAAAGAAAGAAAGAAAGAAAGAAAGAAAGAAAGAAAGAAAGAAAGAAAGAAAAAGAAGAAAGAGAAGTAGGTAGGTTTGCTGAGGGATTAGGAGTATACAAGCAATGGTTCTAAGCAGTTCAAGAGTTTTTGTGTGAACAGTTCAAAGCACAGAACTTTTATCTACTGAAATGAAAATGAACCAGATTATGAGTGAGACCAGTTGAGTACTTGGAAGGCAGGAGGCAGATAGTGAAGTGATATCAAGAGGTTGAGTTTGAAATGTTAAATTTGATACGCTTTTTAGTCATCAATATAGAGATAAAACAGAGAGAACTGACTCTAGATATATGGAGTTCAGCAAAGGGTTCTGCATTCTTCGGAATCATCAGCATATAGGTTGGATTTAAAGCCTTGAGAAAGGTGGAGAAATGTGATCTTGATAGTAGAATGCCTAGAAAATAGAGAGAAGCTGTCTGGGAGTAGGGCTTGAGGTAGCCCACTTTTTAGATGCTGGAGTATTAAAGAATGAGCAGAGGAATTTCAACAGATACAACCGATAAAGTAGGAAAATAAGTAGGGTAGAGAAGGTCAGGTCCTGGAAGTCCAGTGGAGTGTTTGAAGAGAAAGGGAGTGTCGTCCTCTGTGTCAGATGCTGCTGATGTATTAAAATTAGCTCAAGACAGAGAACTGGCTACCAGTAGGCTTGCCAGAAGACCTGAAATGCATTGATCTGTACCCTTTTTAACTTCCCTACACAACTTACCTAAAATAGAATAAACTTCACATGTTATATTTAGGCACAGCCTTCTCACTGCTCAGTTCTGCAGTAAGGTCTGATGCAATTAGGGCAGACAAATATAATTCACGTATTTGTAATGTGATATATAAGTGACCAAATCAGCAGCCTTCATTTTCTTGAGGTCAATATCAACATGCATGAGCCACGTTGACAGTATGTGCCATTGATACTAAGTGATAAAAATGGTGCTTTACATCTGTAGTCATGACCCAAAACCCATAACCAAATCTAATCACAAGACATCAGAGTGATTCTAGTACAGTGGTGTTCTGTGCAATACCTTCACCATACTCCTCCAAATTCTCAAAGTCATCAAAAGCAAAGAAAGTTAGAGAAGCTACCACAGCCACGAGGAGCCAAGGAAACATAACAACTAAATGTAGAATGGTATCTTGGGTGTGACTCTGGAAGAACACTAGGTAAAAACTAAGGTGAATACATTGTGGATTTTAATTAAAATATATTCAAATTGGTTTATTAATTGTGACAAATATATATCACACTAGTTTAAGACATGAATAATAGAAAAACTGGGTGTGAATTATATAGGATCAATGTACTGTCATCTCAGATTTTTTGTAAATCTGAAACTCCTAGAAAATAAAGTATAATAATGAATAGTCAAAGAATTCAAATAAACATTTATCCAATAAAGATATACAGGTGAACAAGAAAAGATACTCAGCATCATTTGTGATTAAGGAAATGCAAATCAGTAAGACACCACTCTATATCCTCCAAGATTATGATAATGATTTTTTAAAAACACAATGCAAGTATTGGTGAAGATGTGGAGGAACTGAAATCCTCATCTGTTGTTAGTGAGAAAGCAAGTTGTACAGTTGCTTTAGAAAACTATCAGCTCCTCAAAAAATTAAACATAGAATTATCAGATGACCCAGAAATTTTACTTGTAAGAATATATAGCCAAGAGAAATGAAAACATATGTGTACACAGAAATTGCTACACAAATGACTATGGCAGCATTATTCATAAAAGCCATAAAGTAGAAGCAACCTAGATATTCATCAATGAATGAATAAGATATGGTAAATTCATAAATGGGTATTATTTGGTCATGAAAAGAGATGAAGCACTGATACATGATACAACATGAATGAGCCTTAAAATATTATGTTGGGCCAGGGGTTTAGCTCAACGGCGTAAGTGCCTGCTTGGCAAATGCGAGGTTGTGAGTTCAATCCCTGGCACCAAAAAACAAAAACAAAATATTATGTTAAATAAGCTTGTCACAGAGGTGAGGATGTGAATCAGTGGTAGAATGCTTGCCTTAAGAAGTAGGGGAAAGAAATGAAAAGGAAGCACCTAGTCAAAAAGGCTATGTACTATATGATTGTATCCATATGAAATGTGCAAAATTGTCAAATTTGTAGAAAGAAAGTAAAATTTATAGAGAGAGTTTATAGAGGAAAAGTAAATTAGTGATTTTGTAGAACTGAAGGATTGAAAGGAAATGAAATGGATACAAGTTTTCTTTTGAGGCTGATGAAAATGCTTGAAATTAGATTGTGCTGATGGTTGTATAGCCCTATGAATACATTAAAAGACCTTGAATTGTATGTTAAATGTGTGAATTGTATGGTATGTAAATTATGTTGCAATAAGCTGTTCTAAAAAAAAAGTAGAACTTTAAAGCTTTAAAAATCCTAAGTGATATGTCATAGGAAATGAGTGCCCCAAGCTTTATACCCACTTACATGGGAGAATTTTGTAAAGGAAATTTGACTCATTTTTTAATTTCCCTAATCCATTCTGAGATGCAGATGATCAAGGAAGCATTTAGCGTTTTTGGAGAAGGAAGTGATGCTTAATATCAGTATTAAGCAAAATTGTGCAGTATGATGATAGAGCAGTTTTGAACAGAATGAGCAGTTCAGAGGGACTGGAAGAGATGTTTAAGGAAGAGGATGGTGAAAGAAGAGACCTGAAGGGAAGTCACAACTAGCTTAGCGTAAACTACAATTGTCACCATTTTCTCTACAATTTCAAAACATGCCTTTCTCCCTCCCACCCCAGCATTTCCTGTTCTTTTTGCCTTGATTGACTTTGTCTCATCATATATCTGATATTTTATATTAACTTGTCTGTTTGTTTCCCATCGGTTTACCCCAAATAGAGTGCAAGCTCTGCAGGCTTTGGGTCTTTGTTCACTACTTTGATCCCAGAGCCTAGACAGTACCTGGCATGTAGTAGATATAAGTATTTTCAGGTTGATGCAGCTATCTGGACTTTATCCAACAGGTGACAAAAGCATTTTAAGCAGAAGAATGAGATGGTCATATTTGTATTCCCAGTATATCATTTCAGCGACTACATAGGACATGGATTTGAGGGAGATGAAACTGAAGACCTTGCAAGGTGATTGCCAAGAGAATGATCCATGCAGGTGAATGAGATCAGTGGTAGTGGTGATGGGGGAGGCAGGTTTGAGAAGTGTGAAGAAGCTAAAACTGACAAGGTTTGAAAACCGAACAGTGAGGAATGACTCTTCAGTTTCTAACATCCATCTATCTAAGTGGGCATAGTAACATCATAAAAGATAAACCTATGGAAAGAGAGAGGAGTAGATTTGATAGCGGAAGAGCATTAGTAGCTGGGATGAATGGAGGATGCCATTGGGACTGTCCAGTGACGATGTCCAATACACAGGTTTAAGGGAAAGTCCAGAATTGAACAGATTTGGTGAATCATCAGAGTGGAGTTCTTCCAAACATTTAAGAGAAGATGGACACTACAGACTAAGACCCATCACTAACAGTGTAGGACATGAGAAGGAAGAGGAACCCCTGAAGATAAAAGATAAATGGTGACATAAGACAGGAGCCAGAAAACAATTTACGTGAAAGCAAAGAGCATGTACACACTGCCCTTTGCCACCTTTACAGAAGGGCTGCCTTCTCCTATAAGTTAATGTAGCATCTGTCCTCCCCACTAATAAAAGCACTTCCTCACTTTAACTTCTCTGAGAGAAACTGACCAGATACCTTCCTCAAGGTGACAACAGTGACAGAGCCAGCCTGGAAACTAAACATCTAGTTTAAACCCTTGATCTATCCTTGATCTTTTACCTCCTAGGAATGATCGTTCGTATGGCTGAGGATATTGAATGCCTCAGAGGTGGGGGTATTCGTGCACATATTTCCTACCAGCCCACTGCATGGGAACATTACTTTTGTTTTCTGCTCAAAGGTTATAAGCAAGCTTTCCTTCCTGTTTGGAGTGATGGGGGGACAGCTTTTTAGAGCAGATTAGCAATGACATGCTGCCACCTACTGGAAGCACTGTCAGACATCCAGGCGTGAAAATCTGTAGTCTAAAACCCCATCTCTCTTTTGAATTAAGAATGGGTCCTGTTCTAGAGTAACTTGGCTGAAAATAGAAAATATCCCCATATATCTAATAAAATTTTCTTTGACTGCCTTCTCAGAAAAGTAGTTTTGTTTCTAAGAAGGAAACAAAAGATTTTCTACATCCTTTTCACTGTTTATTGTTTTCCCAGCTTCATCCTGCCATTGGCCTTATTTGTCTTTCCTTCAGGAAACCTGTCCAGTTTCCAAGCTTTGCTTGTAATACTCCAAAATTTTGACTCAAGATAATAAACTATGAATTTCTGATTAATTTTATAAGAGAGATTAGTCATCTGCCAAAAATTCTTTTAACAGTAATGTGCATAAAATTCTAATAAGTCGCTTTAATTTTATTACTATAAAAAGCTATCCCTGACATTCTTAGGGGCCAGAGTAAATTGGCAAATGTAGTGATTTACATACTTTTTGCTGCCTGGTTCAAGGAAATGGACTTGTTAGTAAAATTTGATAATGAAACAAAAATATGTATGACATCTCTGAATTTTCTTAAAGACCTGTATATAGGTAGATTTAAGTAGTATTACATCTAATTACACATTGGACTTTCCTACCCCATTTCTGCCCATACTGTTTTCTACTGGTCTCCTTTTTCTGTGTTTATTACCCTCATGTTAGGTTCCATGCATTGTAGCAACTAATTGGTTTATAATTGATTAATTAAGACTCTTTGAATATAAGTATGTTTTACTATTCTATATATGCTCCAGAAAGCACCTTAGAACAATGAGTACTTATAGCCCTCTCAGAAAACTGTCTTTCTGCAATTGATGTTTGATTTTTCATAAATGTCTCTTATATGTGAGATTTTAATTAAATAAGATTTCTTTTGATTATGCTCAATTAATGTCACCATACCTTGTACATATATAATGTCAATGTATAGTTTAGAATTCCTTGAGATTACTGGCAGACAGTGGCTGTCTAGTCTTTGTAGCACATTTGCTGGAATTGGAATTATTCAGAGATTAGCATAGATGGCAGGTGTTATTATTATCCAATAAAGATCCCAAGGAACAGAAATCAGAAGTGACTTGTCCAGAATCTCTTGTCAAATTGTGCTATTTATATATCCTTCAATACCTCTGAGGCCAATCATATTTAGGAAATTAAATTAACCCACCCAATAAAGGCTGTTTTTCTGCCAGGGAAGGGCTGAAGAAACATTAAGCTTGTTCGGTGACTAAAGCCCAGGATGATTATTTATTGACTTTACTAGAATTCTTAAAAACTTGAGGGCAAAAGCAACCCTTTCTCATTTTCTAAATAAAGATATACTATTGAAATTTGGGTGTATAAAAGTAGGAAACAGGCACAGTTGCTGAAGTTGTAAAGCAGAACTACCTCCTCCTTACAACCACATCAAGGCAAACTTCCTTTTTGGCTCCTGCCTTGTGTGGAGCCTCCGCCTCCTGCTTTGCTTTGCATCCTCTGTCAACCTGAAATAAATCAGCAGGACCAGAGTGCTACCGGGAAGCTTATGATCAACACTCAGCTGAGGCCCTTTGCTTTCTCAAAGCTCCCCTAATGTGTCTGTCCATATCAGTTTCTCTGTTTATAATCTTTTCCCCTAATTTTGTATACTCAGTAACTCATTATATGCCATATTGTTCTGTATTTGTTCCTGTCTTTATTGTTTTACTGCTCTCATTTTTATTAGCATTTTCTCCCTCACTACTTAATTATGAAGTTTTTATGGCTAGTTTCCATGATTGTATTTTCATTTGTTTGCTTTGGTTTCTGGATGTTTGGTGTTTTTTTTTTCTTCTTTTGTTTTTGTTAGTTTGCTTGTTCATTCTTTGTAAAAGACTCTTTAACAATCTAAGGTATTTATGAATGTAATTTGGGTTTTGAAGAATGTCTGATATATATGAATTTCTAAGAATGCTTCAGAGAGCATCCTTAACTAAATACAAATAAGTTACTAAAAAATAATTACTATGAAATAGTTAAGTCAAAACCTTACAGACCTCTGACTCTAAACTTGTTTATCTAAAACAAACTCAGCTCCTAGACCAGTATCTCTTGTATAAATCACCCTAAAGCCCATAATTGGTGTTCTCTCTCTCTCTTTCTGTCTCTCTCTCTCTTTACCTCTCTCCCTCTGTCTCTCTGTCTCTTTTTCTCTCTCTAATGATGATAAAATACCATAAGAGTAATTATACAGTGATGACTATTATATAATTCAGCTTAGTAACACATAATATGTTGTATCTACATTGCCTGAGTCTTCCTTGAAACTCATTATGTAGCTATTATTATCTCATTCTATGCTTAAAAAAATGACACTTTAAAGAGGTTAAGCAGATTTGCAGTTTACATAATAATACTGGTAGGATAAAAACTTAGGTCATCCCAACCCCAGATTCCATGTATGAGCTTAGTGTGAAGTAAGAATTTTTTTTTGATAAATAGTGGATCTCTGTTTTGCTTAGCTTGATTACAGTATAGCTTCATTCAGCTGTGAAGGTCTTAGCCCTTACTTTCTTTTCCATTTTTTTTCTCTTATTTTATTTTTCCCTCTTAATGTCTACTAGGTCTGACAGCTGACAGTTTTAGTAAGCTGCAGATTTCTCCTATCCTGATCTGTGTTGGAGGGTTAGTTTTGCTCAGTCATCATGTTCTCTGTGCTGCTTATTCATCTTCTGCTGACTGTGCAAACCAGTGTCACCTGCTGTGGTGAGGTAACACTTATCTACTACCCAAGACCACCAGCTCAGAACCGTGCCACAAGTTAGAACTAGCACTCAATGATCTTCCACATCGCTTATCAACTTTCGCACTGATCCCAAATGCACAAACCTGTGCTTTGAAGACAATAAGCAGTTTAATCAAGTAAGTGTTCCTGAAGGCAAGAGGGTATAAGAATTCCCTGAAGAAGTTAAGGGGAAACTCTGTAACTCTACCAAAATGAATAAACAAACAAACAAATCTGATTTAAAGCAAAGCCAGCCCGGGCAATTTAGCAACTTAGTGATACTCTGTCTCAAATATATATTTATATTTTATATATATATATTTATATGTATTTATATATATTTTTATATATTTATATATATTTTTATATATTTTTATATATTTTTATATATTTTTATATATTTATGTTTATATATATTTACATATTTATATATATAATTAAGGGATATAGTTCAGTGCAAAGGTTTTGGGCTCATACTCAGTACTCAAACAAACAAACAAACAAACAAGCCCTGTGGTTTAGAATGTTGACGGTGGAGCCCAGACATCTGCAGTAGGATGAATACAGATCCTGGTGTGTGTAGTTTGTGGACACTCGTGGAGTAATACTGATCTGACCTCATGCTCATGTTCTTTGAGATGTATGCAGTATCCAGGCCATTTGTCTATCAGCCTGTTACTCTCCTTTAGTCCCCTTACTCTTTCTTTTTTTCTTATTTCTTTTTTTCCTACTGCAGGCAGTGAAAGTAAAAGCAACCTTAAAGCACTTTTCTGGATTAAGTTGATTCATCATTAAAACTACCCACAAGGGACTACCATTATTATTTTCAGTCTACATATGTAAAAACTGAGGCAGAGTCAGGTCGTGTCCTTGAGAGTTTCAAGAGAACTAAAACGTCCCCAGTTTATCACGGTCTGACTTACATTTTTCAGCTTTGCGATGGTGCGAAAATGGACCCAACCAATAATTTTCTTTGTTTACCCATTTCTTGTTTTGATACTAGGGATTGAACCCAGGGCCTTGCACATTCCACAATTTATTTTTTCACTTTTAATAATGTATTCAGTAAGTTACGTGAGATCACCAGTGCTTTAATGGAGAATAGACTATGTCAGGTGATTTTGACCAAGTGTAGGCTAATGCCAATTCCCTGAGAACATTTAAGGCAGACTAGGCGAAGTCTAGTCTAACAAGTTACATATGTTAAATGCATGTTTAGCTTGCTGTGTTTTCAGCTTACAATGACTTTGTAACTCTATCATGAAATCCAGAAACATATTTATTTTATTTTTCTAGTGGAGGAGGATAATCAAATTAAATATTTAATCATTACAAGTCACTTCAACTCTCTTGGCTGACATTTCCTCATCTATAAAATAAGTAGTTTGATTAGAAGATCAATTGGTGGGTCTCTTGCAGATTTGACCAGCCTGGGAGTTCCATGACATAGTGCCAGTGGTAGAGTTGAGAGGGCTTGTAGTCTGTTTCTACTTCTCACTGTCAAAAAGAAACATAAAAAATGTCTTTAAAGAGGAAGAAAATTAGCTCCTCCCCAATTCCATTAATGTAAAAATTTCACAGACTTACAATATATAGCAGGCATTTCAGTATTTGTTGACTGACCAGCTGATTAATGTATGTGTGTGTGACTGAAGGAAGGTCAGAAGGCAGTAATGCAGTTCAGAGACTTTCATGGTGGTGCTCATGCTTACAGCACTTGCCCCCAACAGGTACGGGAGAGTAAGGCAGAGAGATAGTGATAGAAGCTGGCTACTGCTTGTGCGTGACCTGTAAAGGTCTTATAAGGCTCTTATAACAGTAATTCAAAAAATAAACATGTAGATACTCAAAAACATAAATGTCATGTCTGCTGTAGCTCTTCGTCGGCTTTGCTGTGCTGTGCTTTTCCAGCTGATGGAAAGGTTTTATTCAGATCAGCCATTTCATTTTTCCTGGAGGCACTCTTAATCTTTGTATTCTAACCTTTAAAGATGCAGACTTCGGTTGCTGCTATAATGATTTCCATTGCCTGGCATCTACATGTTTAAATTTCTCCAAAGAATTGTGTACCTTCTATTTTTCTCAATTGTAGATGGAATTTTTTTAAAAAAGGGTAGAAGAGGCCAGCTCTTGATTGACTTCTCTCTCTTGATACTCCTGGCCTGGGGAGAGGCAGATCAATGACTCAACTTTTCAGCAGGCATTAACACTGCATCTCATTCTCCTTCAGGCAATCTGTTTCACAAAGACGCTGATTAAACATTTTTGGCAGTACTGGGGACAGAGGAAGGAGGGAGAGGATGGGGAATTTTAGTGGCTAGAGCCTTTATTGACAACATTAAAGGCTTCATGATATATTTGACCAGAAATTAATTACAGCCCAGTTCCCCATTTCCCCTTTAGGTGACAGTGTTCTGTTGATATGTGCCACTGTGAAAGTAATAATAGGTTTCAAATGTTTGTGAAAAACATAAAGTAATTACTTGCTGTGGTAAATCAGTCATTTAAAGCTTTGGCTTTTCTCTGTTCCATGTATGTAGTGGTCTGTCTGGTTCTTTTGTTAACTTTAATTATAGAGCATAGGAGAATTTTTATTTTTCAGTTTTCAGAAATTTGGCTTATTTCATTTCTCAGTTTCATAGTTCTCCAGAGACAAAAGTATTGAAATGATAATGACACATAACTAACATTTGAAAAAGAGAAGCATATGTCTGCTGGAGAACTGATTGCCTTAGTTAAATTATGTAGCTATTGGCTATCAGTATTTTCCAGTTGCTCTAATGAGCTTTAAATATTTACTGTATGTTGTACAGTAGGGGGAATTGGCTCTCAGGCATTTTGAGGCTTTTTCTCACCAATGGCATCTGTTTAAATTATGGGCCCTTAAGCCACATATAAAAGCTCTTTTCCTCTCTTTTTAAAATTGAAAGAGAGCCAGGCTTGTAATCCCAGCACTGGGAAGGCTGAGGCAGGAAAACTGCCATGAGTTCAAGGCCAGTCTAAGTTACATAGTGAGTTCAAGGCCAGACTGAACTACATAGCAAGACCCTGTCTCAAAAACAAAATAATATTAAAAGGAAAAAACCAAATGTGCAACTTTGAAAAAACAACTGCAACACCTTTCCTAGGGTCCCTTCCTTCCATTAGGACAGATCTGCTGGAGTCATACCCATTTCTGTTTGCTCATCTGCACAGAGAAATTTCCTTTGGGCAATTCTCCTAACAGGCAGATACATAGTACATGATATACTATCTCACATAGATATCTTGCAGTTTGCACTAAGGTTAGCTCATCCCTAAAAATATGAATCATACATAGTCACACTTTACATTGGCTACTTTTTTCTCATTGCTGAGACAAAATACCCAATACCCAAAGTTGAAAGACGAGAGGTTTATTTAGCTTACAGTTTTTTGAGAGTTAGGTGCATAATCAGCTGGCTCCAAGGCAGTGTGGCATGGCAGAAGGGTGATATTTCATGGGAGTGGAAGATATCAAAAGCAGCAAGAGCAAAAAGCAGAGGAGCAAGAGAAAGCAAGCATCTTTCTTTCCCTTATATTGCATGCAGTTTACCAGTCGCAGGGCAGGTATAGCACTGACACCCATAATCCCAGCATTGGACCATGAATGAATCACAGACTCTAGAAGCTCACCCTCATGACTGCATGAGACTTTAGGGAACATCTAGACACAAACCATAAGATACTTTTTTTCAGTTCAACTAATTAATATTAATATTGTTTTTCTATCCTGCCTAATCTGTCTTGTCCTTCACTGGATGGCCAGCAAGTATAAATCCTAGCCTCAAGAACTTGCCTAATCTCCTAGACCAAGGTGTCCTTCTCCTAAAAGAAAAGAAAAAAAATAAGTTTGTTTTGCCTTTTCCAATACTACTTTCTTTGAATTATTATTTATATTTAGAGTCAAATATAAGAACAGTGAGAATTGATTATTCTCCTGTATGGAAAATCATTTTCACTGGGCCTGAGAGGCAATTCCTTATTTACTTATTTAGTTAGTTAGTTAGTTTCAGTGACAATTGGTATTCATGATATTTGCCAGAATCTAAAGATCCTATTTGTCCTCAAAGAAGGGAATTAATACTTCTAAGGTAGTTGTAGCAGTATGTAAATTTTATTGTATAGTATTCTGTCTTTGGAAAAAGTGGTGATTCAGTATTTCTCAGTGTAAGCAAGAATGAGGCCAGGTGTGGTGCACACGCCTGTAATCCCAGAACTTGGGAGACTGAGGCAGTAGGATCATCACAAGTTCAAGGCCAGCCTGCGCTACAGAGTGGGTTCAAGGCCAGCCTAAACTATGTAGCCTGACCCTGTCTCAGAAAAACAAAAACCAGAAGGATGTCTAATTACAACTCTTCATTTCCTTTTCATATTGCATCATGGAGTTGTTATATGTTTAAAATTATGGTATGACATTTCATTTTTCTAAAGACTAGATAATAAGTTATTTAAATAATTATATTATTTTGTTATTGTTAATATTGTTAATAATACTATATAGTACGCATGTACTTTGTACAGGCACCCTTCTATATGTGGTTTACACATTTTATCTCCCTGAATCCTCACACTAACCTTGGTGTTAGCATTTTTCTTTTACAAGTGAGCAAATGAAGTCTCTAAAAAGTTAAGTAACCCAAGGTCTACACTGGTAAACAACAGGACCATGATTCAATGCCAAGTCTATCTGTATTTTAGCTGTTGTGCCGTACTACTGACAATATAATGCATTAGTATTTCACAAAGATGCCGTGGCTTCAGTGTGTTTTACTGACTAATAAATAGACAGTGGTGATGAAATAAGTGCTCCTAGTTAAAAGGCCATAGAGGAGTATGTGTATAACCGGTGTTTTTATCTTCCCCAAAATGAAGTGAAAGTAGACATTGCTTAGCAGAGGTAAATAAAAGAAGAATAAAAAATTATAAAGAATTTTAGCATAGCATGTAAGGCCTGAAACGGAATGACCACCATTATCAGTGGATCCAAATGAAGTAAGAAAGGGCTTGGGAACTCGGAGAAGCCTGGCTGACTGCGGCAGCAGAGGGTGCCCAAGGCAGGGAGGAAAGCTAAGCCATGCAGTGCAGCACAGTGGGACTGCCACCAAGAACCAATCTCAGCTTCCAAAGTGTTCATGGAACCTCTGCATGTGGTGATAATATGTCAGTGGATGACAATGTCTTATCTTAAGGTACATTTTTTTAATTAGTTTAAAATATTCAAAAAAGAGAAATAAAAATCTATGTCTTTTTTTCTATGAAGAAAACATCTAGTCTTTTTGAAAGAAAATTTTGTAGTAATTCTGTTGATATTTGTCATATTGTGGCTCCCCAGTCTCTCGGTCTTTGTTGGGAGTGTTCCCATCACCTGGAAAGAGCAGAGACCAGTCTCCATGGCAAAACACAGCAGTCCAGACCTGCTCACTGTCGAGCAGCCAACAGAATGCCCTATACCAGACTCTGATCAGGGAACCAGCAACTGAGAGCCCAAAGGATTCGAGGCCCGGGTAAAGGAGTGTCAGTGTCAACCTCCAGTTGCATACAGTGGTGGTGGTGGTAGCAGTGGCCATGACATGGCCAACATCCAGTTCTTCTGGCAGCAGAAAATGACACGGTATGTTGTGTCCAGCAGCAGCAGTGGTGGTGGTATCATCATGAAACTGTCTTTGAAGAGTGATTCTGAAATAATTTTGCCAAGGTTCCTAGCTGCTGCCTAGCTTTGTTTATTCCTGATCACTTTCCAAGCTATACTCTCAAATCATCCTGGCTTATCTAGGTCTTATTCAGGATCCTTTCAACTTCTCTGCAATAGAGCTATGACTGTTACACACATCCATAGTAAAACCTAGTCTTTCATGATTATGCACTACTGTACTATTAAAGTTTTGATCCACATCATATCTTTTATCTTGGTGAATTACATAACATTTAAATAGTTATCAAGAATTTTCTTTATTAAAAAAAGACAGCAAAACTAGCTAGATTACATTTCTTAAATGTAGAGACTTAATTATGGGATCTATACATCTGTTTCTGTCACCTATTTTTGTGTAATAAATCATCCCAAAACTTTAGTTACTAGAATAACAACCATTATTCTAGTTCTCTTGACTTAGCAGGTTGACTAGGATGCAGCTCTAAGATGGCCTTGGGATTTCTTGTAAGGCAATCCACTGAGGGCAGCTGGGGCCAAATACCCAGGATGGCTTCCCTCATATTCCTGGTGACTTGGAGACACAGGGAAGACTGGGCTGAGCTGGGATACAGAGATGGCGAGGTTTCCTACTCATGTCTAAGTCATCTCAGACTCTCCTCTGTGCAACTTTTCCATGTGGTTTCTCCATCAACACTCTTCTTAACCGGTAATTTAGGGATCCCAAAAGCAAAAAGATTGAAGTTTCCAGGCCTTTCTAAGGATGAGACTCAGGACTGGTATAGTATACATCTACCACAATCCTACAGCAAGTAAGACTGCTGTAGGGTTAGCTAGATTTAAGCAGGAGAAGACTAAATGGGGGCAGGAATAATGCAGTGCATGGTTCATCAAGGGTTACCTTTGGGCAGGCTCCAGGAGAGAGACACTTAACTCAGTAGATGGCCAAAGTATCTGTCAGATTTTCTTTCAGTTATAGGGAAAACTAGTATAAACCAAAACAAGTAATCTATTAAATCATAAAACTGATTTTTCAAGGGAACTTGCTTTTAGACTTGCTTTTATCTGAGGATTCAAATCATTTCAGCAGGATTCACTCCTTTTCTTCCTCCAACATTTGTATGTATTTATATCAAATTGGGTTTATTTCATAGCCTGTCTCTTCATGATAGTAAAATAGTAACCCAAACTTATTTCATACTCATCACTGGAAATTATAGAGAGATTCTTATTCTTCCAAAACGTATAGAATGGGTCTCATGGAGAGACTCTTCACTACCTCTGTCCATTTTTGAGCCAGTTGCTGTGGCCAAGAGGAAAGGAGCATTCTGACTGAATAATCCAAATTCCCTTTCCACATCTGGTGTGGATCTCATAGAACACATTCCAGAGATAAGAAAGGTTCAGTTACCAAAAGAAGAGGCATAGATGCTGGATAAACTGAAATAAGGGTAAACACTAAACCTAGTAGCAGTTTGCTGCATGAATAAAGTTTAATACATAGGTGGCACAATAGGTGGCACAATAAAATACTGAGTTTACAATGTGTCAAACACATTTAAAAGAACTCTTTTATGGAAGGATGTTTTTAAGGAAAGATGATTCTACTAGGACACTATTCGTAGTGTGATAAAATAGAGAACATGTCAGAGGTAGTTTGAGGTTATACTTGGAAAGAGATGTAGAAGGAAGGAGATACATGGTGGACACAGGAAAGATTTCCTTTTCAAAAACCAAATGCTACTAAAAATACATAGTATAATTTGGGAAACTTCTGCTGTCCATAAACTTTACCTGTAAGACAATCAAGATCTTGTTGACCATAGTATGTTATACTATATTGTTTCAAGTTTCATTTGTTTCAAGAATTTATTAGCCCTAGATGTGACAAGTATATGTATTAGTGTTTATGGGCTCATATAAAAATAAAACTTTCACGATGATTGCTGTCAAAGAAAAGAGTCATTTTTAAAATGTGAATTCATTGGTGGTTCTGTCTCTTTGATAATAATATGTAATGAAATAACCAGAAGTAATAGTAATTCATGTTTATATTATTCCTATTAAAGCTGAAGGTTTTCAGGAATATCAATTAATTTAGCATCTCTTTCCTAAACTAACAAAGAAATGGAAGTGAAATAATTTCCTTCCCTGGACAAAGCTGCAAAAGAGTTCTGAGAATATGAGAAACAAAGCAGTAAAAACTGAATTGGCTTAATTGACTTTACAGTTTTCATGAGTAGTATAGGAGAAAACAATAGCAGGCCAAAACAAGTGTAGAACTTGGTGAGAATCCCAGTCAGCTCAGATTATTGAACTGGCATTTTCCAAAACCTATAAGGTCTTCATTAGAGAGGCCTTTCAGATGGTGCCATCTAGCCCTTTCCTTGAACAGGCAAGAAACTGCCTATAAGAGGTAGAGTCACTGCCAGTAAATGGCCCTCTAGGGCTGGAATCTGGATTCCCCAACCGCTTGCTCCAGGCTCCCTCCTGAAGGTCTCAGTACAGCCTGCAGGAAGCTCTTACACTGTTCACATTCTCCTCTGGGCCAGTGATGGACAGCCTAAGAAGGGAATTCCTAGAATCCTCAAGAAGGGAAATCTTCTGTGGTCAACACCTCCTCTCCCTGGTTGTAATATGATTCTAAGGATGTAGTGTTAACCAACCGTAGTTTTTCGTTCTCTAATATTAGAGTGGTATTGCTGTAGAGATTTGCTTACAAACAGTTTGTATGGGTAATAATTATGACTTCCATTCACTTATCTACACATGCTCATGTCCTTGTTACTAAGCAGACAGATTATAAGTTTTATTAGGTTTTGATATTGATACTGCTATTTTCTCAACTATAAATATATGCTCTGCCTACATTATTTAGATTTTTTCTTAAGGAAATTAAAGTAGAAAATATAATACAATTAATTACTATCCAAATTCTACTAAACTAAGTCAGAACAAAGTATAAGAACTGTGATTATGTGAAAATGAGAGATTGTAGATTTCTTACTACCAAGGAACAGAAAGTCATATCTTTAGCAGAAGAACATACAATACCTGGGTTAGCCCCTGTGTGGAGGGTGACCCACTCCTCTCCTATAGCCAGTGTGCCACTGCATAAGCTTAGGAAATCCATGTTGGCATTTATGTTGTCCAACCTGGAACTGCAACCTCCAGAAAGATTTCTCAGTTGGGTGCACAGTTGCTTTGCCTAAGCAAAGTGTTACTGATCGTAATGTGCAAATGTCTCCTTAAAAACACAGGACAAAGGAAGAAGAATATATATAGACATACTTCCAATTTGGAGAAAAGCCGATTGTTAGAGTCTAAGATAGTCACCCACTGACTACCTTCTCAACATAATGGCTCATCCCTGTACTCCCAGCAGGAGGGAGGTTAAGGCAGGCAGGACGACCACAAGTTTGAATCCAGCCTAGGCAACTTTAGTGATTTACAATACCCTGTCTCAAAGTTTTAAAAGCACATGCTGGGATGGGATGTCGCTCAGTGTAAAGTCCCTGGGTTCAGTCCCCACTACCAAAAATAAAATGCTTTCTGCTACAACAGATGTGAGAGACAAGAGTGAGTCCTTAGGTCCCTTCAGTGGTCTTTCTAAGCAGTCTGGAAGAAATAGGAGGAAGTCTACCTCATAGCAATAGCACACGTACCCAGTTGGTTTTCTCTTAATGTGATAAAGGAAGCACACTGTAGTTGGCCAAGATGTTCATCTAGTGAATGGTCTTTTTATGTTTAGAGATGACCTTCCTTCATTACCTAAAATATGTAGTTTATTGCTTTTCTCACTGATTGTACATTGAGCCTCTTTCTCACTATAGAACCTTGGTAGTTCTTTTAAAGTAACCTGTTTTTTGAAGCATCTACCATTGGGAATTTCTTACCACTAGTTGCTTAATAAGTGTATCCCTGAATAAACATAAAACATATAATTTAAACTATTTCAGTATCTGAAGGATTGTCTAAAAGAGTCACTTACTTGAAGTAGTTATGACAGCCTAGCAAGGAGTTAGTCATTCGATTTGAACATCAACTGTTAAGGTGTATGAGAGTTAATTACATAACTCATGGAGCTGCAAAGGAAAAGATACGGCTCCTGCATATATACGCCATAGCACAGTAGGCTTAGTAATATGACCAGTGCAGAATGATAAGAATTAAGAAAGGATTAAGAAGTAAAATTCACTTCTAGCTGTATGGAGAAATGAAAACTATGTCCACTTATAAACAAATATTTATAGCAGCACTGCTTATAATAGTCTAAAGATGGAAATAAGCCATATATGCAACAGTGAAGAATAGATTTAAAAAGTGGCTAATCCATACAATGGAGTATTATTGATAGGATTGACGTACTATATAAATATATGCTGTTTATACATGGAAGAACCATGAAAACATTGTGCTAAATGAAAGATGCCAATTAAAAGGACAATGTACTATATGATTTCATTCATAAGAAGTCCAGGATAGGGAAATCCGTACAGACAGAAAGTAGATTGGTGTTTAACACTTAGGGCTGGGTGCCAAATGGGAATAGCATATAGAGTTTCTTTTAAATTTGATTAAAATGTTCTAAAATTCACTATGGTGATGATTGCACATATCTATAACAGTGTTAAAGATCATTGAATTCTACACTTTAAATGGATGAGTTATACATTATATGAATCATCTCTCAATTAAGCTATTTTGTTGAAAACAAACTATTAACAACAAAAGTTGAGCATAGCAAGGAGTTCCTCTCCACACCTTCAAAAGGGAAACATTTTTATGGTTGAGGAAAAACTGCTATAGCATTCACAAGCTGCCTCTGGAAATAATGGAATGCTTTTAGTACTCCTGGAGCTGTTACTAATATCATCATCTTCATCACTATTATTAAGAATTGGTTGTAGAGCTAATTATAACTAAGGACCTTATAGTTAGAAGAAGAGTCTATTATACTTGGGATGGTGGAGACAGACTGTATTAGTTCAAAATCTGACACACATCTTCTAGCTAGAGATTCATTTTCTTAAGCTAGAAAATGACCTGTGCTCCAATAGGCTACTGAAGAAACAGCAATTCCAGTGTCAGAATGAATGTATCTCAAGAAGAAAAGGAAATTTCCGTGCAAATGAATCTAGACTCCATTAAGTTCAGAACAACAAAGGAAGTGTAACAATTCTTTTGTCTCATATTTGCAGCATTTTTCTATTATAACTTTGCATTTGTTGAATCTCTCAGTTGTGATTTTAATAAATAGGCAATAAATTTATAAAGTCATGCTTTAAAATACTAAATGTCTGATCTTCCTAGCAACCTCACCCATCTAGGAGTATAAATTGTGACTCTTTATTGCCACCTGATGACAACAAAGAGCACAGCCTGTCTAGAAATACTTGCCTTTTTACCAGCAAATTAAATCCTGGAAAACTGAAATTAGGAATTAATGATACAGAGATGGTGACAAAGGCTTTTTATAAGGTCCTCTGACCTTGGCATCAGAAAAGACCCTTGTTGTAGCATCTCTAGCAATACTGAATGCTTTTCTTATAATCGCATTCCCCATTACCTAGAAGGCAATACCGTATGTACTAAAAGTGATTTTCAATCTGTGACATTACTGTGTTGGGTGTGTGCTGCCATACATCTGTCAACACTTTTCTTGTGCAGTTGTTGCTGCTGTCACTGTCCAGTGGCTGCTCCTCTGGTGTCTGTGGCACCTGCCAGCCCTATCTCACTGCTGCTGCTGTCATCACCATCACATGCAAGCTGTTGCCCCTGCCACCATCTTTCTGCTGATAATGGGACTGACTGGCATCTCTCCATACCACATCTAGGTGCAGATGCTGTCACCCTGCCAATCTCAGAGCCATCTGACACCCTTTACTGCCACTGCTCATTATCCCCCTCGCAGCAATGACCCCAACTGGGACCCACATTCAGTGGTGAGGGTACCTTGGTAGTCACTTTGCTACCTATAAAATCAGACCACCTCTCAGAGAAAATGGGCAGGGAAATAAAAGAATCTTGTGCTTGTAGGAATTGGCATAATACACCCCAATAGTTCTCTTCTTTGTTAGTTACTGGAGATGAAAGAAATTAAGAAACTATCTACTTAGCACAGGGGAGCACTATAATAGCCTGCCTCTCATCTGTTTAGGCACCATAAATAAGAAATGCTGCTTACTACTCCTCTTCCCAAACCCACTGGGAATAGAGGTTAATGCCATACATTGGAAGTCATTTGACAATATGCTGTATCTCCTTTCATATTTTTAACAAAGCCTGTAAAGCTCAAATAATATGTGGCAGACAATATGGCGGACCTCACTACTGTACTTTCACAGAGAAACAGAATAGAGTAAATTCAAAACTAATAACAAATAGAAAGTGATTTACCAATGTACGAAAGGTATCAACAGATTTCTGGAAGATGGGCACAACATGGGACACTGTTGATGAATAAGCCAGTAGAAAATCCCCAGTCTGGAATGTGCAGTGAGAGCTTCAGGAAAGTTCCAGTTGGGACTGCCAAGAGAAACTGAAAATAGGAGGATTGATGAAAATACGTTACATAGCACTGTTTGATTCTCCCCTCCAGAATGCTGGAGAATTTATTTTTGAAAAGCCATCTTAGGAAATATTTAAGGCAAGTCACGTTTCTGGTGGGAATGTTGAGGTCTCAGCCCTCCTAATTCAGCTACTGGAGGAAAAGGTTCCCTGCCTAAAGAGTTGGCATCCCATCTGCTCTCCCAAAAGAGAAACTTACCTGTTGGTGTCTTCTGTACCACCCCACATCACACCCCAAGGCACAGTAACCTCCAACTTCAAGAAAAGACTTTAGGAACCTGATCCTGCCTACACTTCAGAGGCCTAAGATCCAATGAATTAGAGGCCCAGGATAAAAGAACAGAAAATGAAAGGGAGGGGAAATTACTACAAAATAATACAAATGTTTTTCTAAGCCTAAAGGACTCAGGGCTTCATATTACAAGACTGTCTTAGTGCCCAAGGGGAATGAAAAAACAGTCACACATAAATCCAGCCACGTGAAGTTTCAGAATGTTCCAGAGAGGAGCGTTAAAAGTCAATTGGTGTCAGACTTGAAATAAATAGCACTAGGTGCCAGAAGATAATAAAGCAATGACTTTCTAACTCTGAGGAATAATGATTTTAACCTAGAATTATGTATCTGAACACTGTACGGGCCACTTCTGAAGACAAAGTAGCCTCTCCAGTGGTATAAAGACTCAGAAACTATCTCTTATGCTCTTGCCCCTAGGAAACTAATTGAGGATGTATTCAAGTAAAGCAAGAAAAGAAATAAAGTTAGAAAATGTAGTGTCTAAAAACTACTTAACCCACTCAGAAGAACAGTGAAAGGGTGGCCATGAGGCAGCCTTAGAGGAGAATTAGCCCAAATTGGAGTAATAAAGTAGAGTTCCCTTGAGGGAAGGTATCTGAGGAAGGAAAAGACTAGAAAAATTAGGCAGTGCAGTTGACAGGTTGGAAAGAAAACATTAAGGTGTGACAGATACAAGTGGTTCAAGAAAAAGGAAAGCCAACTGGAACTATTAAGGGGAAACAAAACTACAAGAAATTCCTACACAGCAAACCTCTAGAAACATCTTTTTCCAGAGGCCTGAGGGTGGTGACTGACTGATGGGGAAACGTAACCCTTGTACACTACCTGGCTGAGCACTGACTCTTATGTAGGCACACATGGAGCCCTAAATCCTTTTTAATGTTTTTCATGAATCATCATACAGACAAAACATGAAAAACTCAATTGTTTTCAGGACCATATGTAAATATGTACTTTCACACGAAAGTGAAAATACATCTTTGAAAAAACAGGGTGGAGGACCTGTGAGAGGTGGAGGGCAATAAAAGGAAGATAAAAGATTTTTTTTTTTGTACCAGGGATCAAACTCACGACCTCATACTTGCCAGGCAGATGCTTAGGCCACTGAGCTAAATCCCCAGCAAGATAAAAGATTTTTAAAGAGTCATTAGTAACCCCATTTTAAAAGTGGGAGGGTACTACTTGACATAAAAATAGTGGTTTAGGTAATTATTTTAAATTACAAAAAGTACTGCTTTCATTTCACAATGAAAGTATACATTATAACCATAAAGTATGGAAGGAGAGCTATGTTTCCGATGTAAAATAGACTTATCTGTAGGATACTTTTGACTGTGTGTAAAGGAAAAATCCGACTTAAAAACTTAAAGCACTTAATTATAAAAAGATACAGTCTGTCACCTTATTTAAAGTCCCAATGTAGCATGGCTTGAGAGCTGCCTACTTCAGTGGCCCATTGATGTTTTTAAGAAGCACAAGGACATCTTACTCTTGGTTTCCCGGTTTTTATAGTTGGTTGATATTATTGGAAAGTGAGTCAAATAAGGGGGCAGAGAAATTTAACTCTTACTTGAAACATGAATATAGCAACGAGAAGAAAGATGAGAAGCGGCAAGCAGAAAGACCAAAAGGAGAAGAGATCAGTGGTTTCAACTACATTTTTTTCAATCAAAGGCTGCAAGCTGCTCCCACATTGCCCTGAGCTAGATCCTACAGAACTCCATTGTAGAGGATTTCAGTGCAATGGTCTCACAGAAGGAGACCAGGCAATTTATTTCTTCACTAAAACACTTTGAATTGCAAGAAATCAGTCAAAAAGCATGATATGATGGGTAAAATATGTTACAGGGTTAATCAATAATTGATTCTCTAGCATTTTTCCCTGGTGGTAAGGCTCAAAGAAACTCAAATATATCATCTCAATTAATTACAACATATATCCATGGAGATGAAGGTCTAGTATTAGGCTGTCCATTCTTCTCATCGCACCAAGACTATAAGACAGGAACAATGTTCCTATAGCAGTGGCATCCATGGCTCTCTAAAGTGCCGTGAACGTTTTAGACGTAATTTAGTAGTTGATTGTTCCCATCCCTCCTCACAGGTTTTCTTGGTCCAGAGACCACTGGTCTTTCCAGCTTTTTCTGTGAATGCCCATAGAACATTCATTCTAAAATTATGGACTCAGATTATGGAACGCAGTGCCACAAGAAAACAAATTCAAGACTTCTTGTGACATTTTACATGTTCTTGTTCCACAGTAATAACCCAGGAGTTCTTGGGAAAGCATGTATTTTTACTTTCACAATTCCAGTTATAAAATAGTCATCCTCATGACCT